>CAIGRO010145082.1:0-12291 GCA_903798355.1 Fraxinus baroniana | reverse complement strand
GATTCAAAACCATATTAGTCCAACTCTGCGGACTTAAAAAAAGTAAGGGCAAAAAGCATTATGTACAATATAAAGACACCTCATAAATTTTAGAGTTTTTCCATTTGTACCGAAAATGGATGACAACAAATTTGACAACCTCTTACATGCGTGCGGGCCCCGCGTGAATAAAAAGTTCCAAAAAAAAAAATGTGGGCCCTCCCCCTATTGTGAGTGTTCGGTCAAAGTTTTTTTTAACTATTTTCGATAAGTGTAGCATTATTGTAAATTTTATCAAAGAAATGCTAGGTGTATGTAGAGATTTCCACAGGGGAATTACCATGTGGGGGTGGAGTGCTTGACATTTTTTTTATTGGAAGATGACAAAAAAATAAAAATAAAGAATAAAGAATAAATCCCCCTGTGAAGGAAGGGAGATCCAAAAATAAATGACCAAGCAGGTGCTGTCAGCAAAACGCTCGTAAAATTTCTAGCAACAATCCCCTGTACAAGGGGAATTGATTTTATGATAATATCACATA
This sequence comes from Fraxinus baroniana, assembly GCA_903798355.1. Taxonomy (NCBI): domain Eukaryota; kingdom Viridiplantae; phylum Streptophyta; class Magnoliopsida; order Lamiales; family Oleaceae; genus Fraxinus; species Fraxinus baroniana. The sequence continues at coordinate 11,770 of CAIGRO010145082.1, read as the reverse complement.
CTATTTCTCATTTTAAAAACCTCAATAGAACTATCATATATCTGGTTTTGAGTATCACACGCTATGTCACTTTTTGATTATGTAAAATAATTTTGATATACTTAAAACTTTATTGTGAAAAAAAAATCAAAATTTTATAATTGAGCCGAATATTATCTAAATGGTGTTAATTTTTTATTAAATAATTTATTACCAAAATTTTCAACAAATATTAGGCTTAAATTTTCATTAGAATTCATATTCAGAATTATGTATCCACAAGTATTAATTTATTATTAGAAGGAACAAATTAAATTTCAATTCATTGTAGAAAATTTCATTTTTTTTTTCTTCACAAAGAAATTTTAGGTAATAATTATAAATGAAACGGCAGTTAATATGATTTTTAAACGTAAAATGATGTTTCTCATGTTGTCAAAAGCACAATGATGTCTATGATAATTGTCTCAAAGAATCATCATACATAAATGTCATCACCCCAGCCTCATTTTGGACACTATAATTGAGATTTGTATTAAATGCAGTACTATGTTACCTAATTATATAAATGCCATAATCTATTTCTTGCTGTATAATTATTAACGCTCGCATGGAAACTCCTAGAATTTGGTTGATAATAGATTTTAAACGTGTCCTCAACATGATAAACACGTAATTTGTTAAAGTCTCTCGATTTTCAAACGTGTCGAGCCTACAATCGATACAAGTCATGATGTCCACCAAATGACTCCTCAACATGATAAATTGGTGTGACCACTGAGCCAACAAACTCAATTCTTCTCTACCCATACATATTGCAATGAGGGTTCAACTAGAATGGTATGATGTACTTGAATCTTTAAAAACATGACAAACGATGCTCACAACTTCCACTACCAATTTCAATTGCCAACACTTCACAAATGGTATGTAAAATCTGGTATCTAGCCTCTCTCAAAGAGTAAAACATCTCAATGTTTGGTGTATTAGTACACATATACATCATCAATTTATTGTCGACTAGACGAAATTTTGACCTCCACAATAATGATTCATAATATATACATGTAAATGCATTTGGTAGTAAGTACCTTTGAGAGTCATTCCATTTTATTTGTTCACCTAATTCATAACTTTGAAAGTCACGTGATGACATACTTCGCCTTGAAAAATAACTCGCAAGATAACAAAAATAATTATAATTGCATTTACTACTCAGAAATTGAAAAATTCACATCAACACCAAACAAAACCCAAGAAAAGGGCAAAAAAAAGCAGACGACAAAAATTTCCAATAATTACTCAATTAGCAATAGATGTAGATTCTTATTTCTTGCTAATTCTTAACTCTCAAAAAATCAGCAAATCCAGATACTGAGCATTATCTTTCACTGAAACGACAGCGTTCTTAACTACCTCTTCAGAACTCAAAGTGCAACTAGAGGATCCGACCCGAATATGTCACCAAAATCCTGAAAATAGTCATCCGCTTGCCCAAACCCGGTATTATAACTTGACCCGACAAGCGTGTCGTTGCAACAGTCAAAATCCAAGCCAAAGATGCTATCTGCAAAACCCGTTTCATCAAACAAATCGGGTACGGGAAGCGGATCATCAAATCCCCGGAACATATCTTCAACCGACGGAAATATCGGACAGTCCGAGAAATTATCCCATAGGGTAATATCCTCATTCTCCTTTAACGGAACAGCATCATTTGGCGGCGAAAAGAACGACGACGACTCGGCTTCAGCTTCGGCTTCGACTTCATTTTGTGAGTCAGCCGCTGAGACAAATCGGAGAACAGACTTGGGTGATTTCACAGTGTTGTGGGAGTCCTCGCCGGAGTTGTACCCTGAGTTTGTTTTGTTTTCCATTTGCGGCGGGACTGAGAAATTAGTGAGCGCGTCAGGGCCACGCAGCTGGATTGCCGCGTGATCGTACACCATAGCAGCCTCCTCCGCCGTGTCGTAAGTGCCTAGCCACAGCCGTACACGCCTCGAGGGGTCTCGAATCTCAGCCGCCCATTTGCCCCACGGCCGCTGCCGTACGCCGCGGAACTTCCTCACATTTCCATTTCTTGTCACTTTTTGACTGTCAGTTCCGCCGTTCTGATTCTGTCTAGCACTACTTTTCTTACGTTTCACCGCCGTGGAAGGCCGCCTGCTACCTCCCAGAACAGTGGAAGCAGCAGCAGCAGCAGTTTCATTAACATTTACACTCCTGTTTTCTCTACAACTGGGCTTGATTTTCACCTCGTTTATGAATTTCTTTACTCTCTGACGTTTAACAAAGAAGCCCTCCTCTTCATCGCTTGAGGAGTCAGTAGCATAAGCGTCGGTGACAGAGAACCTGACGGTCCTGGTGGCGGTACCGGTTCCGGCGCCGGAGTATATGTCGGTCTGGGAAGGCTTTTTCCTGCCGGAAATGAAATTTCCGGCTGGTTTGCTGACGATTGTAGTTTGCTTCAAGTGTTCACTGTACTTGACTCTTGTATTAGACAGCATATTTCTTCTTGTTGTTGTGCATTCAAAAATGAGAGATTTTTTTCCAGAGTCCCTTTGAAAGCGAAAGAGAATAGGGTGGGTAAGAGATTCTTTGAGAATAAAGAGAAAGAGCAAAGTTTAAATAGGATTACTAAGAAAGTTCGAGGAAAGTAATAATACTCAAAAGAAGAGACTCCCCATTTGCATTTGCATTAAAGAGAGAGCTTCATATACCTTTTTTCTCTATAGATAGACTATGAAGAAAAGTGAAAAATATTTAAAGAAAAGTTGAGGGAATGGAATATATATTGAAGAGAATCACAGAAAGTTGGAGTAGTGGATACTGTAAAAAACCGAGTAAAAAACCCGGATGAAAACTTTGATTCCTCTGCTCTGCTTTTCTTCTTCAAGATTTTAGTTTCTTCTGTTCTACAGAGAGAAGAGACTATAGAGAGTGTTTTAGAAAGAGATGGCTTTGGGAGAGAAGAAGAGTTCCGCTGGCCGAAAATACTGCAAAACACACTATTTTATAGGATCCGATAGCCCATATAAAACAGTAAATTAGTTATTCAATTTTTTTAACTTTTTTCTTATCAAGATTTAAGCGCGATTAATCGCCAGTGTATCAATGACTTAAACGAGAATTTAAGAAGAGATTTTGGGATTTTTTTTTTTAACCAGCCGCCACATCTAATGGGGGTCTGACACGTGTCCTTTGGCCCCAATATTGTGGGGTTGGCATAACAAACTCATTTGGGTAGAAATGGAATTTCAACTTCCAGCAGGGTTTTTTTTTTTTGTGTGGATAAATTACAGTATTGATCCTCAACATATTGATAAAAAATCCTTAGTCAATTCTTATTTCTTAACAGAGAATCTTGATCTTATGTGCAACTGCTAAAGCTCAAAACAAGTATATTAGTTCAAATCCAATTGATGAGATGATCATTATCTTTAGCTGATCTTTTCCTTCAAGTTGTCGACATCCTATTAAATGGTGGTCATCATGCCTTTCGTAAAAACATGTTTTTCCTAAATTTTGTAGGGTCAACAAATTTTAAAAAATCAAATCTAGGTTAATAGAGTCAAATAACAATGGTCATGTAATGATTGAATAAAAAATATGAACAGTAGTTAAAAAAAAGATTTGCATCTATCCCTCCGCCAAGTCAGGAAATCGGGACGAGGACGATGACGATGACGAGAAATGTGTCCCCGCATTGATTCTTACTTTCTACGGATTGATAATGGAGATATTTTAATTTTCATCCGCGAAAAATATTGTTCTACCCTATTATCATCTAATTATAAAAGTTGATGACTAAGCCCCCGTTATCCCGTTTGATCCTCATTAAAATTCTCATTCTCATTCTTCTACTCATTTTCAACCACACATTCTTTAATAAAATAATATTTTTCATCACATCAGTAACTTTTCCTTCTTTTTCAACCACACATTCTTCATCAATCTACTATTCCAAAATACATTCTTCTAAAATAATATCTATCAAATACACCCTGAGTTGTTTCATTTTAAATTTTGAAAATCAATTTTCCACTCGATTAAGGTAATGTTATGTAACTTTATTCGAGTTACAACCTCAATCAAAACGATGTTAGATAGTAGATTAAATAAAATGTGAAATTAAATGAATTTTTAAATTTTATCTATCATTTAATACCAAATTATCGACACATAAATTGTGATTGTAACCGTAAGGGTGAAATAGTATTACTCCTCAATTAATTTAGGGATAAAAGGTGAAATTTTTAGCATTTCTTCCTATTTTAATTGCTTTTTGGAATTTGTGATTCAGGTCACGTGATAGGATGGTAAGCGTTAATATAGTCAGCCAAAACGAATGAATAACACGTCAGTCTATCTTTGACTAAAGGATTTTAACCACTTAACTTTAACGGCATGGTTAATTATGATTCTTAATTACTTTACTAATCATAAATTATGAAACTTACGTAGGTTTTTTTGTATTTTTTTTTTTGGTTCCGTAAAAGGTTTTACCGCCTAATCCTCTGTCCCGTTATATGTGTGCACTCCTTTGTTTTTACTTTTGATTTATACTTGGGAAGTTATTTTTTCCTTTATTTTGTCTAATTTAAACTTTATTAATTATATTAAATACAACAAAAAATAAGCTCACTGAAGATAAAATTATATGGACTCTTTTGAGTAGAAGAGTTCATTAATGATATTACATTGATGAGCTCACTGTGATCCGCTAGTAAGATAGGTAAGAAAATAAATTATCAATTTTGGAAAAACATTGATGATTTGACTTAAGAAATTATTAACCGAGATTATATCTTCATTGGAAAGTATTTCAACACTAACGAGAAATAATGTATCGAGGATTATTAAAGAGTACATAGAAATTTGTCTTTGCAGACAAAAATGAAGAATGTAATAATTTTTAGAACTTCGAAATAACTAGCGATCCATTATCATTGAATCGGTGTTCTAGAAGAAAGAGACTCTCATCTCATATTGTAGTTTTTATTGTCATTCGGGAAAAGTTATTGCCGTCTAATCCTCGAGACAATTATAGATGTTGGCTCCTATGCTTTTACGATTTTTCTTAATAATATTTTATTGATTATATCAATATAGCAAGAAAATAAACCTATTGAAGATAAAATTATACCAATTAGATTCTTTCATGTAGAAGGGTTCATTAATGATGTTACACTTTGTTTTACTAGTTAGATAGATAATACGAAAAATTATCAATTTTGGAAGAAATCGATGATTTGTTTCAAGAAATTATTTATTGAGATTGTATCTTTATTGGAAAGTATTTCGACATTAATAGGAGACAGTGTAACACATATTGTTAAAGAGTACACGAAAACTTGTTTGTGATAGAAATGAAGAATGTAATTTTATTTTTGGGACCTTGAAATGACTCGTTATTCCTTTTTAATTCAATAAAGATACTGAAAAAGATATTAAAAGTCGTAATTTAATATCGAGGTAGGAGGGAGATATATGAAATTGAGGGAAGATTATATTACATGCTAATTAAAAATAAAGGAATTGAGCCCCCCTGGGGCACATTCAAATTAGCAAAGGATGGGCATTGGTGGGCTTGCAACCTCAGTGTGGGGAGTTCGATTCCCTATTGGAATAGTTGAGTGATGTAATAATCAATATTGGTTGGAGCAGTTTGGTAATGTAATAACCATGGAGGAAGGCCCTTTTAGGGTCAGGACTCAGGAGTATAAGAGGTGCTCGAACCCTGGTCAACTTGGACATAACCCGCGGTTTACCTCCGCCAGTTATTGAGGGGCCGATGGCTGGTGGTCCAGGAAATTAGTCTAACTAAGCTGGGATACCTGGATACCAAAAAAATAAAATAAATAAAGGAATTGATATTTATTATCTAATAAATGTAAATATTATTATTAAAGCCTATTCCTCTAACTATTGCGTGACTTATTGCCTTAGGTGTTCTCCATCAATATACATTGTCACCTTCATTAAAATTGTACCAACATTTTGGTGTCTCCTATTCAATAATAATTAAATTAATGTACTAACTTCTGTAAAATGATGTACAAAATTCAGACACCAACCAAAAAGAAAAAAAAAATATAGAGAAAGAAAAAAGTTAAATGACAGATTTCTATGGCTGCAACTTCATTTTTGTTATATTCAGTAAAGGCTGTTGTACAAAACAGAGCTACATTAATTATTAAATTTAATTAAAAAATTAATTCGTTATTCTACTCAATTATTATTTAATGTAGGTGTATATATTAAGAGAAATATAAGTAAAATTATATATATATATATATATTTAATTTATGGGACAGAAGAATATAAATTTAAAAGGAGCTACGAGTTGCATTTAAATCAAGAAATCCAAAATATCGTGTGCGATATTTAGAATTTATCATGCTAAATACTAAATGCAAAAATAAAAGACAAGGGGGGCAGAACAGTAACTTTGAGTTAGTGGTGGGCATGGGCCGGCCCAATGCTATTGGGTCTCTCGAGAAATAAGTGATCCAAACATTCCTCACCAATGCATCAGACAAATAAGCCGTCTATTGACTTGTTTATTTACAATATTCTCATCAATACTTTATGTTACCCCTAATTGTATTATTTGTCCACTTGTTTTCTCTTTTATAAGGATTCATGTTATCCATATTTTGTTTTCTGTTTTTTTTTTGGGGCCGGGGTGGGGGGGGGGTGGGGGTAGCTTACTATTAAGTTAGATAGAGTATCGATCTAAATGGACTTTACGTCTGATGGTTAAATATTTGTCTGATGTCATGTTATTTGTGCAGTGGCTCTAATTCTGTTTATGAGCCTTATCGATGTTAAAACTTATAATCAATGTGGTAAATCTTAGTCGTTTTTCGAGTTTGTTAATGAAAAAGTAACTTTGATAATCACGTTATGCAAATAACTTACATAATCGCACGACCAAACATGTTGTTTTCCAAGTAGAAAACTCGAGTTCTACTTTTACATGTTAATTAATAAGCAATTAAGTAATAATTACTTTTAATCAAAAATCGTTAGGTATCGTGTGGTGTACATGAGGACTCAATAAGTGTTATTAGGTGTCACGAAATGATTAGTTGTTAAGCTCTCTTAATCAAAATCAAGAGATATTAAAAGCGGGTTTTGTCATATTAATAGAAACAGCAAATATCAGAGAACTTCCTAATTATTTGCCGATTTGTACTATAACTCATTTGGACTATACGCCATCCCTTTGTGTTTAAACATTTTTACGTGTTTTTTATAATAAAGTTAAAGACAAATTTTTATTGTTGTGATTATATTTGCAACGTCATGGGGTATATACGGATGTTAGGTTCCTCTTTAGTACGTTTCTTTTAGAGCAAAGATAATATTGAGAATAAGCTCAGTATCTTGTATCGGGGCAGTAGTATACGTAAATGGTTGTTCAAGATACGAAAATATTCAAGTATAATTTGCAAGAGTGTAATTAGACTTTATAGAAAGAAAGTAAGAAGAAAACAAAAAGGAAAATGAAATTCGATGCAAATGAAAACATTTTCTCCTGAAGACAATATTGCACCGCAACAGTGCTAACGGATTATTGCCCTTGTCTTCCAATGAACTTAGAACGAAATTTTCTCTACACGAAAAATGATTTTAGAATGACTTTTGGAAAGTGTTTTGCAAGAGTTTTTGATATTATGCTCAATATAAATGACATGTAATGCACAACGAACGTTCAAAGGGTCCTTTATATAGAAGGGAAAATGTTGTGAGTAAAATGTCGCAACCCAACTCAGCAACCTTTGCCAAAAGTCATAGCATTTGCTATCGTTAGCATGTCACTAACCTCTTACTCGAATGACAGTGACACCTTTTTCATCAGAGCCTCTCTCGCTAGCCTATCACTAGACTGTCGCACGATCGATAGGCGAGCGATAAAAATAGTCATTATTCCAACCCATATTTCCTCTTTTCTATCCAACTTTGGACCGTAATTTCTCATTCATTCGGAAATGGTTTTGAGATGCCACGAAGATCTACTCGACGAGTAGAACAAGTTAGTATATTTATATTCATAATTTGACTATCAGATCAAATCCGAATATTTGATCGAAATTGACACAAAAGTCACTTTTTCATACTTAATTTCATTCTCTAAACCAAATTCCAACATCTTGAAACTATGAAATGAAATAGATAAGTATATCGATTGTCACTATTCTATTTTTGTCTTGATCATTGATATTAGATAGTATCAATAATTGTCTACGATGGTCAACAAAGTGAAAACTACTCAATAGGCACTTTACTTAGAGCACCACATGCTAGGACGTTAACTACTATAAGGTCCTCTACTTGATAGTTCAACCGTCTACTGCTATGAGGCTTTCTACGTCCATGTTGTGTTGTCGATCACTATGAGACCCTCTACATGCATACTAGGCCGTCTACCATTATGAGAATGTCCATCACTACAAGGCCAACACAACATGTAATCATGAAAACATTCTTGAGTTGGATAGGAATCATTCAACGGTTATCATGGACACGACCAACAGTTGGATATGTAGAGGTCATCCACTCAGAACATAGGGGTGGTAGGAGATGCTACGTGGGACACGTAACACGATAACCACCCAACAGTTGCATGACTTCAATCACCTATAAATAATCCTAAGGGTCTCATGTATGGGTCTGAAAAGTTTTGACTATCTGAATACGCATTCTATTTTTTCTAAGTCCACATTTTTAAATTCCTCACTAATTCTCACATCGGAGGTACAAAGGGGAGAAAGCTCTTACCTTATTTTGCAGGTAACGTTTGTTCGACGGAGTAGTAGAAACGCCTTGCACCATCAGGAGGGCACGGAAGTTTTTTTATAACTATTTCAATCATACTCAATATTCTTATCAAGTCGAGTATATCTCGTACATTGATGCTTAGTCTCGTTCACGATCATGATCATGATCGTGCCCATTCTTGTCCAAATCAATATATCTACCAAGTCTTTGTTTTATCTCTTTCTTCTTGATTTTGAAGCATATCTTAGCATTTCGGAAATTAGTTAAATGCTCCCAAAAATTAAACAATAGAAGGCCTGGCAGCAGGAGAAAATATCAACTTTTGACTACTTGTTGTAAACCTAGGAATTTAGGACCTTAAAATTGTCATATGTGTTGGTTGAAGTATGTCTTAAACAATGTCCAACAGTTCAACTATAAGGGCACATGGATAGAAAAGACTGCAGTGAACCTTGCATGTTAAATAAAATTAGAAGCAAATACAGACAGAGATACGTGACGGAATTTATCAGTCTAAGAGTTTTCAAAGCAGAAAAGCTCAACACAACATAGTCGTCAAGTAAATCACAAAAACCATCAAAATATGAAAGTCGGGATTTTCAAGAAATTCAGTAAATAAAATGCAGAAAGAGGTAAAAGAAAAAAAAAAAAAGAAATATTGTTTAACTAAAGAAAATCTAGACACAACAAACTCTCATAAAAAATTAAACGTATCTTGGGAATATGACATGTCAAATGTAAAGAAAGACCCAAGGTTAGAATTGTTTGTGTATATAAGATCCAAATTCTAAAGAGTCAAAAAAAGTAGGAGCTTAGGACAAAATTAAAACCGTGGATTATCGAGTCCACCAAGCAAACAACTTGCATGGAAACGTAGACTTAAGGACACTAAACAAAAGAACGTTAGATTCGACAAATACTTAAGAGGTTTTGGTTGGATTCACAAATTACGAAAATTCTACGTTTTTTTTTTTTTAAATTATTTACAAGTGGTGGGCTTTGAAGTTTGTCTTAGGTTTGGAGAGTGGAATATTAAACAAAAATAACATATTGAGGAAGAAATATAAATTAATATTTTATTTATTACACTGTTTATTTTTTTAAATGTCGTAACAAATATGTCTTATGAGTTTTAAGGGTATATTTGAAATGACTTCTACTTCTTGTAGAAGAGTTTCTTTTTAAAGTTATCTTAGGTCAATTTTATTTAAAAGTTCTTCTAATCAGATAAAATATTTCTAAAAAATTATCAAAACATTTAAAAAAATATTTGTTTTAACTTTTTAAGAGTCTTAATAAACGAACCGTTACTAACATTAGCAGAAGTCAACGCGCATAGCTCCCAAGAAGGCAAGGTGGCAACTTTGAGCCACAAAAATAAATGAAGAAAACTATTTTATGTTAACGTTTTGATATTGGAACCTTAAAATGCTTTTATATGGCTTCCGTTTGAGGGCATCAAATTCTAGACATGATAATTCTTTTAATTTTTTTTTTTTTTTTGGCCTAATAAATTATGATCTAATGTCATGAAGTGGTCGATACGTGTTTTTTGGGGGAAGAATTTTAAGGAATCACTTTTCATCATGGGTTGGAGACAGACATTTTTAGTTATGGACACAATCAAATTCTATACCGGTGAAATATTTTATTGTTGATTTTTGAATAACTCATACTTGACTTGAAAAAAATACAAATTTACATTTAAAAACATTTGTTCATTAATATTTTACTCATCATTTTCATATATTTGATTTCGAACAGCCCTTTTATTAATATTTTGCTTATCACAAGAAAATGCATATTTGCATTTAAAAAACTTATATTGTATTTGATACAAACAATCAATTCAAGCAATCGAAAGGAAAAACATATACTCCCTATGTCCCAATTATATAGACTAAGTTTCCTTTTTCTAATGTCCCAAATACATAGGCATGTTTCCTAATGTAGTTATTAAGTTTTCCCCACTTAATATGCCAATTTCTTGAAATCATTCATATACACACATTTTCCACTTCTTGAAAATATGAAACAACTCTTATTTCTTCTTCTTCTTCTTCTTCAAGTTCTTTATTAATTCCAACAATAATTTAGTTTTATATACTGAAAATTAAATAGGGATAAATTAGGAAAGATTTTAACAAAAATTAATTTTTCAATGACATTAAAGAGATTTCTTAATCCGTGTGTAAAACGAAACAAACATATATAATTGGGGTGGAAGGAGTAATAAATATTAAACACTAATATTCAATCAAATAAGCACAATTAGTTAAATAAAAGTCAAATTGGATATAATCCTTTCAGACACGTTTTATATACACAATTTGATAGGAGAAAATACAAATTTAGGTTCTAATTAGTTGAAAATTTGATTAGAAAGTAAATACTTGTAGTGGATGTGATAATTTTTAGAGAAATTATAGACAAATTTTAAAATGTTAGAAGGGTTAAAGATTTGGTAAAATGTGTGAGGGAAAAAGTAAGAAAGAACAAAACAATGAGAAAAAATTCAAATTTATTGTGATTTTTCCACTATTTGGTAGGGGTTAAAATCAAACTTTAAATAAAATTTGAAAAAATTTGAAAAAAAATATTGATTCTATAAAATATGTTATTAAAATTAATTGTTAATTTTGATTAAAATTAAAATTTTAGAATTCAATTAAAACCAAACAAAATTTTATCCAAAAAAAAAAAAAAAAAGTTGGGGGTCACGTCACCCCCGGACCCCCGAGTCCGCCAGTGTTCTTCATCATTCTTTTAGATTTGCTTATTAGTCACGTATTATTTTCTCTCTTTCCATTGAAACATTGATACACTAAGGCTATGTTTGATAGCCATCAATTTCCATGGAAAATGGAATTCAAATTCCATTTTTTAACTTTTGGCATGTTTGATACCATTTTTTTTCCATGTAATTGCTTTTCCTCCTTTTGGCCACACATGTGCCATTTCCCACTTTTCAATGAATTGGATTTCCCAACTTTTTGGTGGGAAA
>CAIGRO010145063.1:841-11616 GCA_903798355.1 Fraxinus baroniana | reverse complement strand
TTTCAATATAAAGAATTAGATCGGACCGTTTTAGAATCGATTGATTTGGTTTCAGTTCAATTCTATAGTTGAATATGAAATCTAATTTCATGCTATTATTACATATCTTGAAAAAAATCTTAAAGGGAAATCCTTTATCAATTAAAGAAAGTAGAAAACAATCTTATCAATTCTCAAAATGATATTCGCTCATAAATTTCGGAAAGCACCATTTTAACCGCTTTCTTATAAAATAAACAAAAAGAGTATCACTTATCCTGAACAACATTCAAGTGTACATATCACTTCTAGAATCCAAAACATTGCACATTAAGTGTCATAGTACATTAACCGTAACAATCACAAAGGCTCTAGATTTTATGTTATTCGTATGTGAACTAAATGTCAATAAGTGTATTTACGAAATATAATGTTGCCGTTTCGAGTTTCCACTTGTCAATAAATGACTTTAATGTCATTTTTTTTTATCAACATTTGAAGTCAAGACCTTAAGAGCTAAATTCAACTTATTTTATACCTCGCCAATTCTTCAACATATAAGAGCAGATTTTCAAATTTTGATCAGAAATATTCGAGAGAAAGCGCACTCTCATTGAAGAATGCATTAATATTAACGTGCATTCACCTATGCGTCCATAATAAGATACTTCCTCGGTCCTATAAAGATAGACTTGGGTGCATTCAATTGAAACTTTTAATGGCTTTTTAAATTTTAAAAGTTTAGGGATACCCAATATAGACTTTTGTAGACTCTCTAAAAATATTAGCGTATTCAATTGTGAGTTTTATAAACATTTAAAAAATCTCTAAAAGTAACGTTGTATTCAATTAAAACTTTTTAAAAGTCTCTATAAGTCTCGGGGTATTCAACTTTTTTATGATTTTTACAAACTTTTATAAAAATCTCCATGGTACTAACTTTTAAGCAGAAAATACTAAAATAAAATCTCAAAATTTGTCTCTCATTAATTACAATATTTTGGAAGACTTTAAAAAAAAAAAAAAAAAGACGAAGAAGAAATTAATAGGTATTTTTATTTTCAATATTTCTCTTTCTTTTTCTCTTTTACGAACATTAGAGTTATGATTAAAATTTATTTTTTCTATTGATTGTATTAGTTTTTATTTTTATTTTTCTCTCTTATTGTTTATTTCTATTTTCTATGAAAAAAATAAATTGTATTTTTATAATTTTTTTTTTCTTTTTTTACTTTTTTTAATTAAGTTATAAAATTTTATATAGACTAATTTATAATTAAATTTAAATATATAATCTTTATCTATTCTTTTAAGGTATATAATATTAATAATATTGAATATTAAATTTATTTTTTTATATGTATAATAATAATTATTTATTTAATTAAGGTATTAAATTTTTATTCTTTTTAAAAATATTTTTTTTATTATATGGATGGGAAATTGTGAGAACCACCATCTCGTATGTGTTAATTTCATAATATTGCACTAGTTTCACATAAAGTATATCTCAAATGAAAATCTTTAAAAGTCTTTTGAATTTTATAAAAGTCTCTAAAAGTTTTAAGATGAAAGTTTTTAAATTTACAAAAGACTTCCACTAATTTCATACAAATCTCTAAAAAAATCTATGAAATTCAAAGAAGTCATCATTTAAAAAAAATCTATCGAAGTCTTCAAAAATCTCAATTGAATACACATACATTACTTTCATTTTCGAACAAATTAAGAAAATGTAATTAATATAATTAAAAATATAAATTTTACTTACCTTTTTCTAATACACACCTACATTAATTAATAGTTTAAATATAAGTAGTACTTCATAATGGTTGATAATAAAACGCATTCAATAGAGGAAACTGAAAAAATTAATTATACTCTTAACAAGGAAAGATATTAATTTGTAAATTCTTATAGAGAATATAAAAGAAGATATAATTTACAGATCTTTTCTAACAACAAATGATAAAATAGTATGAAACTGATTCAATGATACTGTTACTGCCCCCAGGCCCCGACTGAAATCTGAACTTTGCAACATTTTTCATCGTCGATTTGAATTTTTCAATGCCAGCGAAGTCTCGTTCTGACCAATATGAATAGAAAATAAAATAGTTTCATTTTCAATTAGTAACAGTCATTAGTTAGTAACAGAAAATAAATTATTCTGGAAAATAAATCAGGATATTAAAGATGTCCACTCAGAAAATCTTATCTCAATAAATCCAGTTAATGATGTCAATTTTACAACTCATGCGAGTATAATTTATAAAGACATTTAATCATATCTATATTTGACAAATTCTTGTTTTAATATTACAATTTACACACTTATTGACTCACTGTGTGAATGCTTTATTACAAATCTTCAAGTAGTTCAGTGCAATGCATGTAATAAATAAATATTAGTTGAGGATAAGAATTGAATTAATATTTAATTGTGCGAATTTACTACACTAATTACTTTTGTTGTGTTGTGTTGTCACATAGTGCAACAACTTATTGGTGAATTAAAATTAATATACTGCAAATTACATTTAAATCGTACTGACTTTTTTAGGTGAAATTTATGTTGATTCAAACCATTTTGTCTCTTTGTCAACCAAAATCCAAGTAGTGACAAAATTAGTTCAAGGGCTTATCATTTTCATTTTTAATATAATGGAATACTGCTCATCGTAAACACCTATTAATTACGATGATTATCAATTAATAACCTACTCATTTTAAGAATAGATTTTCGACCTCGAATTTTCTTATTTCCAAGAAACCCAATAAACAAATTAAAACGATAGATTTGAACATATAAATGACATTTAGAATATTAAAAGGAGTTAAATCCTGATTAATGTAACTGTCAAGATTTTGTCAATAGAATTTGATGTACGGAATCCATGGAAAATTAGGTGCCAAAGCCCACCCCACGCCACGCCAGGCACAATTTTTTCCTGATGCATGATAAATTCTCTATAATCTGTTGAGAAAATAATAAAAACCTGCAGGCCTAGCCCATTGTTTTGCTTAAATACCTCTCTTACATTATCGGTAGCATATAAATAGGAACTGAAGCAAGTTCTTATGTTGTTACCTTCAGTAGCACTATTGCCCTTCAGCCATCTCTCTTCCACCAGTTAACTCATTCACTCTCTATCTAAACAAATTTTCCAGTGCCATTTTTTCACTTCATCAACCAAATAGGGTCTCTTTGGTTAACATTATTATTTATCAAGAAGAAAGATTTTTAACTCTTGAAATCAATTCTCGTTCTTTGAAGTTATTCTTTTTTTTTTCCTCATTTTTCTTGTTGTTGGTGGAGTGAAAAGTTGGGTTTTTTTCATCATGGATGACTGGGATACTCAAAAAATGTGAGTTCGTACATGTCTTCTATGCCATTTTTTCTCTTAAGAATTTCTTGAGAGTTTGTTCTTTTCATGATGAAGTTCTTGAATTGCTTGATTGTTTATTCTTGAGGAAATTCTTGAATTTCTGGATAGGTTGTTTATTTTTTCTTGAGGAAATTCTTGAATTGTTTACATTTTCTTGAATGTCTAGAGAATTTGTTTATATATTCTTGAATTTCCTCTTCAAGAGACATATTAATTCCTCGGCTTATTCTTATATATTTTGATTTTGATTTTGAGTTTGCAGGCTTGACTTGTATATTCATGATTACATGGTCACAAACAACATGCACACAGTTGCTGATATTTTCGCTAGAGAGGCTGAAGTTATTCCAAATGCTGATGGTATAAACTCTATTGGCCAGCTTTTCTACACTAATATAATTTAATTAAAACTTGTTTTGGCACTCCAAAAAATTATCTCTCTTTTGATTTGAGTAATTTTTCTGGTAAGTTTTGGGGCTTTTGTGGCTTATTTCATTGTGATTGGAGCCACTAAATCGTTGCCAATTTCAGGAGGGAAAAAGTCGATTTCAAAGCATGGGATTTACGCCGAATTTTCTGATCAGTTGGGAACTATTGATGTCTCTTTGTTGCATTGAATGTCAAATAATTACGATGCGTTATTTATCACTTTATCAATAGAATAAATTAGCTCTATTTTCCTATGCACGACCCTTTAAATAATAACGGGTTGAAACACTAAGAAGTCGCCCTACCATAGTTTCAAATCATGTTTTTTGTTTATTCTATCAATGCATTGAATGGTTTTATTTGCTCTTTTTTTTTTTTTTCTCAGCAATCAATCCTCCAAAAGAATTTTTAACAGACTGGTGGTCCTTATTTTGGGACGTATATTGTGCTAAAACTGGAACTGCAAGGCATCCTGAGACCCTAGGAGCATCCTCATCTAAGGTGTCATCGATCACGCATTTCTTTTAAGTCGTATCACACTTTTATACAAGAAATTGTGCATTCAAGGTTTGTCTCCTTTAAATGTTAGGATACTCAGACAACACAAAATGTGCAAACAAATTTCAATCCTACAATTCCTAGGCCGGATTTGAGTCATAAGCTGCAGGAGGATTTTAGTGGTAATTTTTTCTTATTAACTTCATCAATGTGGAAGTGAAACCTTTTCTTGTTGATAATTGCCTTTCAAATTTATATCATTTCTCTGGTTCCAATAGCTTCTTGTAGTTGATTTTAGTCATCTTTCATTTCAGATAGAGAGAAAGTAAAACAAATTCCACCACAAGGATATTTGCCTTCAACTGTAAGTGCATGCAATTTTCACATCTTAAGAAATTTCAGGGGTAGCTGCATACTTATTTGTTTTCTCAAAGCTTTTCATTTTTAACTTAAATAGTCTTTTCACTTTATTGCTCTCAAATCATCGGCAGCACTTTGCAACTACTGAAGTCCTCCCCCAACGAGATTTTACGCCCAATTTGGCAGTACAAACATCAGGAAAACTGGAATTGTCAGCCACTAGAAATTCGACCAACGTGGACAATTCTATCCTCATTGATGATAGTTTAAATTACAAAAAATTACAAGTAAGAATAAGCAATGACTGTGTAATTTCTAGATAGTCATAACAGTATACTGATAATGGGGGTGGTCTCTCAAACTTTTTAGAGGATAGTTTTAGGTTGGATGTCGGATGATATAAGCATTTGGTTTTTATTTCCCTTTTCTCTATCTCGTTATTAATGTATGCATGATAGTGCAGTGGTGATTTTTTTTCCAGGCACAGAAATGCTTGAACTGAAATGCCCGATATTTTACATAGGGAAGCATTTCTATATTTTCATAACACCATAACATTTTTATTTTCTTTGCGATGTAATTGTGTTATAGCATATGATCTTTTATAGCTGTTTATTACCATATAGATTAGGTTGTCCTTCGTAATATTTAGACAACAATTTTTATAGTTGCTTGCATTGTTTTTGTCTCGTTTCATTCGATTCACATATCTTAACATGGTATCAGAGTCTCTTGGTTTGGTATAGGATCTTACATTTGCCTTTCTAACTCTTTTGTACCCTAATATTGTATCTGAGACTTGATGTCTTTCCATGGTGGTGTTGCTTCCACCTTCGCCCCATTTGTTTCAAGTTAACGCTGCACAAATTGCCAAAGTTTGGTCACAATCATTGTCTTAGCACAATATCTCATTTATCTCTTGGTTATTCACCTTCTATATATTCAAGTACCTCATATTTTCTAAATATTTTACATCTTTTATCAATCAGTTTACAAACTTATTCTTAATATCATAATATCTTCTAGATTATTATTATGTTATTTCTAATATGATTGGATTATAGTTTAGGATCTTTCCTTTTATAGCTGTTTATAACCCTACAAATAGGGTTGTTCTCTATGAAATTCTTAGACCAAAACATTATACAATTACTCATATTATGTTCAGTAATTGTATCTCAACTACCTTTAGTTCATAATTCTCAACAAGACAGATATTTATAAGCTCAATGAGCATTTATTCATTCAGATTTCAAATTTGTTAAGAGTGTTAATTTAGTAGAAAGAAATACTTTTTCAATTACTTGATTTGATTTTAACATTTCGAAATTGCATGGAGCTGTATATAAATGTTCTTCAAGTTTGTATCAACAGATTAGGGTCTCTTCTGGATTACATATTATTATGATGCAGACATTTTCATTTATATGCTTTTTTTGTTTTACTCCTCTTCTTTTTTCTTTGAGCGGCAGAGCGGAGAGAATGTCGTGGAAGAAGAACCGTTGGATGTTGACAGCTTTTTCAATGATAATCCAGATGACACGAGCACTTTGCCACATAGTTCTCCAGCACGTGAGAAAAATGAACAGAAAGGCAAAAATGAACAGAAAGGCAAGTTTTACAGTTTAATTTCATACTTAAGTTATTCGATTATTTTAATCTTGGAAAGTATTTTTAACTATCAGAATGGATATATTGAAGGATGATGAGGAAAAGGGACAATGTTTGTTATTTTGTTTCTTTTCCCCCCTTCTTTGTTGACACAACTAATTAAGACTTCGGTGAACTCCTGAACTAGAAAAAGACTCGAAGAGTCATCTTGTTGATCTAGTTTCCTACTATTTTAATTGAATACTGAAATGCTATATATATATACATAAAAGAATAAGGGAAACGATGTACACAAGTCAATCAAATATCTTGAAGAATTGCATTGGCAAAATATTCCCCTTTATTTGCATATGAGATGTCTATCCTTGAAAACCAGATTAATGAAATGAATAGTTACTAGCTGCCTTTTGAATAATATTTTTCCATGTTATTAGAGCATAAATTTTCATTGTCAGAGCCATTCCAGACATTAGTTTTTTGTTCAATGAATCACAAAGACCATAGAAAATACTTAGAAGTTCAGAGATAAGGTTTTTTTTTTGTCTGAACTCCTAGGATTGGTTTTCATCTGTGCCGCTTGAGGCTTGGGGTATTGAGATAACCAATAATTCTAGAAGTACACATTATAAATATAGATGATAGAAAAATCTGGGAAATTTTTTGTCAGTCACAGCGGCAAGTGCGGTACAAATTCCATGGTAGCCAACATGACAATGCACATGGACAATTTCATCAGGCTACTTGGGTTACGTTGATTGAAAGATTGTGATTTTTCGATATTACAGGCCTCTCTTTTGAAGAAGTTGAAAGCTTCCAAACTAAAACCAAGCTTAGATGTTGCCATTTTTCAACATCGGGAAAGTTACTTGCTGCTGCTGGGCATGATAGCAAGGTTTATACAGTGATTCTCAATCATTTTTCTTTCTGAATTTATGTTGAAGATTTACATTTTGCGAAATAAGATTTTGTTAAAAAAATTCTCATGAGCAAATGCATCTTGCATCATATTGTAATAGGTACTGATTTGGAATCTGGAATCTGGTTCATCGAATATTATAAAAGCGCGTTCACATATCATTTCAGACATCCGTTTCAAGCCAAATTCAACTGTTTTTGCAACGTCTTCGTTTGACAAAAACGTGCAAGTATGGGATGCTGTCAAGGTGCTAAAGCTTTTCCTAATCTTTTTTCCTGTCCATTGTCTAATGCCTGTTGCCATTTCTAGGTTTTTTCCTAATATACTTTGTCAGCCAGACCTACCATCCACATGATTTTGCATAAAATATTTACTTCATATTTGGTAGATCTTGGTTTTGGTCAAGTATATACTAAAAACATTGATATGTTTATTGACCTTTTTGTCTTTTCAAATATTTATGCAAATAGCATTGAGGTGTAGTGTGTCACTGTGTCTAAACTCATTGCCTTAATTATTTCAAAGAATATTGATTGACATGGTCTAAAAACATAAAATAGATCAAATGACATATTACTATTCTGAATGAAAAGCTTACACCTTTCATGACTGTTGTTTTAGCCGGCAAAATCAAATTCTATGCTTGTCGGGCATGCTAAACCTGTGATGTCATTGGATTTCCACCCAGCAAAGGTCAATATCCTCTGCTCTTGTGACGTAAATGATGAGATTCGATTGTGGAATGTCAATGAATCTGCTTGCATTCTCGCCTTTAAGGTCAGTTATGTAGTTTTGTGGACGAGCACTTGTTTCTATTTTGTCCAAATTCACTATCATGGTTAATTTACTCCGATAATAATTGTCTTCCTTTTGGGCAACAGTATGATTATTTGCTGGTATGAATTTCATATATGTCGATAAATGGTTTTAAGAGTTATTTCAATTTCCATTTATAATTTCTCGAGTTTTCACACATGGCAAAGATTCAAGATGTGAATTTGAGTGCAAATATGCATAATGTTTATTACATATATGAAAGTAACTTTGGAAAAAATAATAACTGCTGAAGACAAGTAATCTGAATTCCCGTTATTCTTTAAGATGACTTACTTCTGATTTTTTCCACGGTGCAACTGTAGGGAGCAAATAGACAGGTTAGATTCCAACCTCGATCTGGGAACCTTTTGGCTGCTGCTACAGGAAATGTTATCAATATGATTGATGTTGAGACTAGCACCGTCAAGTACCGGTTAGAGGTACGCTGTAATTTGTTGAATCAATCCAAGTGTGGATTTTTAATAAAGTATTGGACTAGACAAACAAGATTTTAACTTCTTTCACTTTCTTAATACTGTCCAATAATATGTAATCCTTCTAATCAAGATGTTTTGTGTCATTCTTGTCCTTGCATGCATTAAATTAGATTTGATATTAATTTACTCCTTTAATTTCTAGGGACATGCTGAAGATGTTTGCTCGATGTGTTGGGATACCAGTGGCAGATTCATGGCTTCTGTCAGTGAAGATTGTGCCCGCATATGGTCAATTGCAGCAGGAGGAAAGTCCGTTCATCAGTTGCAGTCCACTGAAAATAAATTTACGTCATGTACATTCCATCCCGTCTATTCACTAGTCCTAGCTATTGGTTCTTACCAGGTACGTATAAAATGTTTCCTTTTACTGTATTCTAGTTGTTTTGGTTTTCGAAGCCTCAACTCTTCTGAAGTCAAGATTGAAATAGATTTTCTATCTTGTACTACGATGTGTTACGTATATTTTCTGTATTGAACTTCATCAAACATCATCATTTTGAATTTAGTACATCGAGTTTACTTGTTTAAGTGCTTTGCAGTCACTTCAAATCTGGAATCCAATGGATGGCAGCAAAATTTGGAGCCGTCGTGCGCATGAGGGTATAGTTTCTGCATTGACAAATACGTATGGGACTCACAGGATTGCCTCAGTGAGCCATGATTCGTGGATGAAGGTCTGGAAATAGAAATTAATGTTTACTCATGATTCAGACACAGTTTCTACACATGCTTTTCTAGTTCTACAGTGGTTATATAACTCAATTCCGACATTCCTTAATTAGCATAAGAATGCTTATAAGTTATAATTCTCAAATCTGGAGCATTCCTTTTTGTTCATCTATGAACATCAATTTTATGTTGTTGTTTACGTTGCTAAATGCTTGAATGGCTTATCTTGCACAATTAAACCCATGTTTGGTACACATTAAAATTTTTATTCTCATTTTTTTTACTCATTTTCAACCACACATTCTTCAATAAAATAATATTTTGCATCATATCAATAACTTTTCCTTCTTTTTCAACCACAAATTCTCCATCAATCTACTATTCCCGAATACATTCTTCCAAAATAATGTTTTAGATCAATTTCGTAGATCATACATATAAATGGATCCTCGATAAATTAATAATAGATTATTATGCAACATTTCGGAATATGAAAACAAGAAAAGGACAAATTTGCACTCTTAGTTGTTGCCCCTTTTCAAATTTTCTTACTTCAACTATGCTCCGACTAGATTAAATTCGTGACTCCATCTTGGTTTAATGAATAGCCATCCAAATTCAAATTTCATCACCTATAGTTTATGTATAAACTTAAATTTATTTAATAGGAGGGAGACAAAAAAACTGACAGAAAAAAGTAGAAAAACAAGAGAAAGTTCAAATATTGATTACTCATTCCATCTAACAAACTTCTAATCTAGACGAAGGTCCAAGCATTATCTATATTTTGAGTAATGCTATATGTACAAATGTGGAATGGTCCCTACTCCCTTGTGAGGTGGTATTAAGAGCTAGTTTGATTCTTATTAATTGGGGAAACATGAGTTTTGAATAAATTTTCAGAAGAAGGTGTTGTTAAAATTTAGAGAAAGATTTTTTTATATACGTGTAGAATATTTTATTGTGTGAATATTTGATTGAAAATGATTATTTAGCAAACTATAAAACAATTAACGTGTGTCAAACATGCACTAAATGATAAGACTAATAAGTAGCCTTTATATTCATATATTTAATTAGTTTTATCATTTTACACCACATCACACGTCATGGAGATAATTTCATTTTCAATTTGTACATATGAAGTTAAATTATTTTAAGCAAAGTCTATCTTTACTTATTGATGCAACTTTTAAGCAATCCACATTTGTATTGATAAATTTTTTTTTTAAAAAAAAGAAGGGCATCGGTGCTTTTATACGAGCATTGATCATTTGATCACGTTTAACCTAATGCATGGAAGGTAATTAATATAATGTGATTGCATGGGCTGCATCGCTCTTCTAATACGCTAGTAAAAATTTCACCAATCATTTTCCAATAATTTAGTTCACAATCTTCTCCCTTATTAATAGAACCATGAGGTTCATAGGGAGGTGGGGGTGGTTGGTCTACGTACAGATACTCAAAAATACAAGGGCGGGGGGAGGGTTTCATTTTTTATTACAGCAGTCCCACCCTTGTGTGTATTGGTAAAACTTTGTGAAACATTATTGTGTACATTTGGCTTCTCTCTCTCTCTCTCTCTCTCTCTCTCTCTCTCTCTCTCTC
>CAIGRO010145014.1:0-14856 GCA_903798355.1 Fraxinus baroniana | reverse complement strand
ATCTAATCCAACGGCTCAGAGCAACTAAAGATTTAACTTAGTTTGGACCGGGTATTGGGCATGGTTTCACTAGGCCAACTTCAATTAAATTAAGTTATATTGAAATGGGCCGAAGGCCAATCATTATCGCCTTAAGTGAGCTTGACCATGGCATCACAGAGTTACCTATTCCGACATTTTGAAAAGTTTAGTTGTCAAAATTGGACATCTTAAAGTGTAGCGAGCAAAGGAATACATTTGCCTAAATTTAGTGATTATTTGAACAATTAACTTGTTTATTTGGCACATATTATTTTAAATTTCTTTAAAAGTATTTTCAATCGTGTATCTTATGAGATTTACAATTTTTAATTACTTTTCAATTGTGAATAATGCTTCTGTACATGAAGTATTATTCTTCAATTATACATTCCCCAAAAAAATTGTTTTTCATGTGAAAAAATTGTACCAAACGAGCTTTAAATAAGTAATTACAGGTAAAGTAAGGGTGCTGGATTATTATTTTTTGTCAATTAAATTTGGAAAATAAATGAGTTACCTATTCTTGAAGGAGAACAAGAGTCATGCCCCCATTTTTGCAGAACTTATGAATGGTTAAAAGTTATTTTTTGGACCAAGAAAACAATTTTTTGGAAGTGGCTAGAAAAGTTTTAAAAGAAAATTGATTTAAGATAAAATTTTTTACCAATTTTTTTACAAGAAGTATAAGCAAAAATAAAAGCTCTATCAAGCGAGTTCTTAATATTTCAACTTCTATCTTGTCTTATTATATTCGGAAATAAGAGCTTTATGAGTTTGTTTAAATTTAAAGACAGTTTGTGCATAACAAATAATATGTTTAACCATAGAGGAAGGCTCCCTTGGAGTCAAGAGTATAAGGTGTTCGAACCCTGATCAATTTGGGCATAATCCACGATTTACCTCCGCCAGTTACTGAGGGGTCGGTGGCTGGTGGTCCAAAAAATTAGTCTGACTAAGTTGGGATACCTGGGTACCAAAAAATAAATAAAGTGTTTAAATTGAAAGAGGTTTTGACACAGTCCAACAAATTCTCAAATGTAGCTTATTATTTTATTTAATAAAATATTTATTATTTTTCTCATTTTTAATTAGTAAATATATTTTAGATGTCAATAATAAAATCATATATATTTGAAAATTCAAGAAGTGGAGCATTAGAATTTGTAACTAAATTAATTTAGAAAACAAAACACGCTCTTTGAATTAAAAAAATTAAAGTACAAAGTTTATTGAAATTTAATTTTAATGAATGACTCTCTAAAATAAGGAGTATTTAAAATTTATCTAATCTATAGGAGATGCTCTAAAAGGTTAATTTAAAAGTAGGCCATTTTTTAAAAATTGTAGCCAAACATGATGACATTTAAAAAAAAAAAAATCGATTTGCAAAACATGTAAATAGAATTAAGTTAAAAGAAAAAAAGAAGATAAGAAAAAACCGGGTTTTCGCTCTCCTTTTACTTAAAGTTTTAAGAGATTCAATTTTTAGTATATTTGAAAATAAAATTAATATTATTACAAGATTTCATGTATGAAAGAGGTAGTATTGTTAAATTAAAGATCTTCTTAAAGAGTTTTTACTTTGTAACTAAGTACAAAAAAATAAATCATATTTTAGTATCACGATAAAAAAATGTCTTTTATTATACTTTACTTGTATAAGCCAATTACTTTCTAAAACAGTTCAACTGATACTCAAAAGTTGTTCAATAATAATCAATTACGTAAGAAATGTCACGGTAAACCATAAATGTTTTAGTAGCGACTAATCTATGTGTTGATTAGATAATTCATAACGACTATTTGTGATAATAATTTTGATAAATTTAACTCTTATATGAATTATACTCTCCCCATTCTAGCTCCAATCGACCAATTCATAAATTATGAATCATAATTAATGGAAGAAGCTTTGCACGTGACACCTCATAAAGATGTCGTCTTTAATCAAAGACAAATCAACGTCTCATCTTGTCTTCATTGAGATAATTCCATGGAGGGACGCAATTGTCAATTTTATGATAATTTTGTATTTCACTTAAACCATTTCTAACTAAGGTGTCTCATAAAAAAATCGCTTTCAGAAAATCATAAAAAATTCTAGAACGTTACATAGGAACTCCGCATTGCAGTCAAACATTGACCACTATTCCTACTCGACAAGAAAAGTGCCACTCACATGTCCCATAATCCAATATTTTCTGATCGCACAAAACATTTAATACTCGATTATCACTTCAATTGTTAAAAAGTTGTCAATGGTGCAACAAGCGTTCAACACATGCCTAAATCTAAACAAGTTACCGTTGTCCTTATAAAAGCACTACTACGGGAGTCTTTTAAAAATATTCTTTCAAGAGCTTGACAAGGTGTTTCTTCAACAAATGAACACGTCAGGTTGCCTTCAATAAAAAAAAAAAAAAAAAAAANNNAAAAAAAAAAAAAAAAAAAAAAAAAAAAAAAAAAAAAAAAAAAAAAAAAAAAAAAAAAAAAAAAAAAAAAAAAAAAAAAAAAAAAGAACTCAATAGCACATTTTCAGGGGGGCCGCCGTAGGCGCCCCCCAAAGGGGTCGTCAAGTGACGTTTTGTCAAAAAAGTTGTCAAATAATTATGTACAAGTAGAATTATTGTTAATATATATTCATTACGCATATTTTTTTTTTTTCCCTATATCAGAGTTTATGCTGGGAAAAATAATAGAGAAGGTGATCTTCCAGCGAGAATAATGTCCAATTTGTTATCCACCTTAATACAAAACTATGTTGACACAAAACATGCACAGTGACGAACCTGTTAGAAATTTTCGTAAAATATGATATAATTTTCGTAAAATATGTCACCACGTGATTTTAAGTATTTTACAACATAAATAATT
This sequence comes from Fraxinus baroniana, assembly GCA_903798355.1. Lineage (NCBI taxonomy): Eukaryota > Viridiplantae > Streptophyta > Magnoliopsida > Lamiales > Oleaceae > Fraxinus > Fraxinus baroniana. The sequence goes on along the minus strand of CAIGRO010145014.1, from coordinate 11,961 downwards.
GATTATGTGATTGAAAATTTATTTATATATGGCTTTTTTGAGCCTCGATTTTGTTATATGATGCATTATGAAATAATATATTGACAGAAAATGTGTAATTAAAAAAATAAAGAAATTTTTGAGTTTGTGAGTAATATTATTTTATTGAAAAATATGTGATTAAAAAGAAGTGAGAAAAAATGGGGCATAAATTATTGAGCCCATATTTGGTCCGAATTAAAATTCGATTTTAATCCAAATCAAAGTCAAACAACTAATATTAATCACATTTTTCATGGTCCCACAACTTTTTAACTACACATTTCAAAAAAATTCATTACAATCTATTAAAAAAATTTAATTTTAATTTATACCAAACGCCCTCTAAATTTTTATTAAATTTTAAGTAGCAATTATTTTAAAAAAATAACTAAAAAAGTAACCATTCTTCTTGTCCATTTAAAAATTTTCCTCAAAATCACAGCGTTATTATGGCAGCAAGCCCAAGAACCCTACTCTCTCTCAAGCCTGCGAGGTATTTTCTCCATTAAAGATCTCTTTCCTCGCTTTACCAAGCATGAATCTCTGATCTGTGCTAAGGAATTTGTATTACAAAACTTTTTATCCAATTCATTTTATGTATCCATAGAAGTGTAAGTTGTTTTCTAGTCGTTCTCTTTTTTCAAGATTTTAGTACCCATCGAGATCTTACTGCGAAATTCTCATCTCATATTTCATTCAAAATGGATTCTTTTATTGAATCCTTGCACGTTTTGCTCTTCATTTCTTGCTAATTTTTTAAAATTGGATTATAGGGCCTAAACAAAAATTTAGGGCTTTACAGTTTTTCATCCAAAGTTTGATTGTATCTGTCAGTAAACGTTTTAATAATACGCTTTTGCACGCTACAGGTAGCAGATTTGTGTAAGGTTTGTTGAAGGTTTGAACGTTAACCCTTCCGGCTATGGTTTGTATAACTGCATGACATGATTTTAATTTTGTATATAACTGTAAATTATCAGAGAAAAGTGTGTTCTTTTATCTTTGTGGGACACGAAATGAACGAAATCAAGTAGGGGGATCTGGAAACTTTTGTAATTTAATTGTGGTTTAGTGTTGATCAGAATCTGTAATAAGACTGTCGTGTAGTGGTTAAATGGATCAAGGTTTAGGTTCAGATTCGAATCCTTCATTGGGATCAATTGATAAATCTAGGGTTTTAGATGTGAGGCCATTGAGATGTCTTGTACCTGTTTTGCCAAACCCGCCTGGCATGTCTTCAGTTTCGACCCCCCAACCCTCACCCTTCGTTTGTGTGCCACCTACTGGTCCTTTTCCACCTGGGATCCATCCATTTTACCCATTTCTAATTCCCAATGATTCTCAACAGAATCGGAACCCACACCCATCTGGTGTTTCAAATCCGGTAGGGAATCGAGCTTTTGGTAATTCTATACCAGCTCCCGTTCCATTGAATTCATTTAGAACACCAACGCCCCAAGCAAATGGGGGCACTCGGCAATCTGAGAAGGGCTCAGAACCTGTAGTTTTAGATGATGATGGTTATAGTGACTCGCTGAATCAGAGTGGCCAGCATGTAAGTGGATTTAGTGTGCATGTAATTGACACAGAGGATGCCAGTAATACTAGGAAGCGAAGGGGGCGTCCAAGGAAGAGCAGAGGTGAGGTTGGATATAACAACCCTGGTAAGAGCAGAGACGAGCATGGAGATATCTTTGATGTCGAATCACTAGTTAATAGATTCTTAACATCCTTTAAGCTTAAGTACTTCGATGATGTTAGAAGAGCTAATGGTGACAAGGAGACAGTTGATACCATACTCTTGGTTTTTAATTTGCTTCGGAGAAGGCTCACCCAACTTGAAGAAGTGAAGGATATGTCTCCAGGGGTTAGTAGACGTCCAGACCTGAAAGCCGCTTCACTCTTGATGACCAAAGGGGTTCGGACAAATAACACAAAGAGGATTGGTCATGTACCTGGGGTAGAAGTTGGCGATATTTTCTTCTTCAGGATGGAGCTTTGCATCGTCGGATTACATACTCCAAGTATGGCTGGGATAGATTATATGAACATGAAAATTACTGCGGATGAAGAACCTGTGGCTGTAAGCATTGTTTCATCTGGAGGATATGATGATCAGGGAGATGATGGGGATGTCTTGATTTACAGTGGCCAGGGTGGAGTGCAGAGAAGAGATGGACAAATGTTTGATCAGAAACTTGAAAGGGGAAATCTTGCTCTAGAAAACAGTTTGCATCGTGCAAATGAGGTGAGAGTCATCCGAGGTATAAAGGATATTGCTGGTTCAAATGGGAAGATCTATGTTTACGATGGCCTGTACAAAATTCAGGAGTCATGGACAGAGAAAAACAATTCTGGATGCAATGTTTTCAAGTACAAGTTGGTTAGAGTACCTGGGCAACCTGAAGCTTTTACATTGTGGAAATCAATTCAGCAGTGGAAGGATGGAACTGCTCCGAGGACTGGGGTCATCCTTCCTGATTTAATTTCAGGAGCAGAGACTCAGCCTGTCACTCTTGTGAATGATATTGATGATGAAAAGGGACCTGCTTATTTCACATATATTCGTAATCTCAAGTACTCCAAACCTTTTTCCACACCTAAATCTTTTTCAGGCTGTCAATGCATCGGTGGATGTCAACCAGGTCATGCCAGCTGCCCTTGTGCTCAAAGAAATGAGGGATATCTCCCCTATTCATCTCTCGGGGTTCTTCTGACTGACAAACCCTTGATATATGAGTGTGGAGCAACCTGCACGTGTCCTCCAAACTGCCGGAACCGAATGTCTCAGGCTGGTCCGAAAGTCCGTTTGGAAATCTTTAAGACAAATGACAGAGGTTGGGGACTTAGATCTTGGGATCCCATTCGTTCTGGAGGTTATATCTGTGAGTATGCAGGTGATGCCGTAGATACATCTACATTAGGTGATATTGGGAATGAAAAGGAAATTAATTACATTTTTGATGCTAGTCGTTACTATGAGCAGTTGGAAGCTGTGCATGATGATTCTGACGGTTCTACAAAAGTCCCCTTTCCCCTTGTTATAAGTGCAAAAAATAATGGCAACGAAGCTCGATTCATGAATCATAGTTGCTCACCAAACGTGTTCTGGAAGCCAGTTTTACGTGAAAGTACTAATGAGTCATACCTCCATATTGCTTTCTTTGCAATCCGACATATTCCTCCCATGCAAGAGCTGACGTTTGATTATGGGATGGTTCAACCTGAGCAAGGAGACCGTGGAAGAAAAAAGTGCTTATGTGGATCTGTGAAATGCAGAGGGTACTTCTATTGATGACACCCGGTGAAAAAATTGGCCTTTGTGCTTGAGGTCTGTGGGAAGGTTAGAAACTTATTATTTATCCTTGAATTATTTTAATTGATTGCATGCTCCCAATAAAGATGCTTTTGTTCTATATATTTTCCTTCTAGAAACGCTTGATTGTTGCCTAGTCTGTTTATCTAGAAGAAATTTGAAAGAGAATATAAGAATTATTATGCTCTGTTGCCTGGGACTTTTTCGTAATATTTATTGAAATCATGTCAATTTTTAACTCAGCAGAGCAAAATAGTTGTTGAAAAGATAATATACACTTTTAGACTTTCTCAATCAAATAAAATTCAAAATTTTTAAAAACTTTCACATTTTGAAATTCTCGAGAGGTCAATTTCTTTTAAACCAACAAGCCCCGTGGAACTTGGCCCAAGTTGAGGTGTTATAGTTTTCCGTCCGATGATTATAATAAGCGTGCATATTTTTGTTTTCAGTATCTTTGATGTGTAGAAGTTACACAATAAATCTTCTGACTGATCAAATGCTTCTGCAATCTCTTCAGGCATGATGTTCTCAGCAAGAAAATGTAGTTTCTGTCAGGTGATCGTTCTACTTAATTAGCTATTAAAATCTAGCTTTTGGTTACCAAGCTACATCCATTTTTACTCAGTTCACGAGATGTTGATGGTCGGAAAGAGCTCGTCTTAGTCTGTAATATTTAGTGTTGTTGTTTGTGTGCAATTGTACCCAAATGTTTATTCTGCTGCAGCAGTGGACTCACCATTACTGTTGTATTTGTGTAATTCAACTGAAGTTCCTCTTTATTGGGAAAAATGCTTAGTTTTTTTTAGACCTTAATGAAGTTTAAAAATAGTAGCTTGGAACTCGTTGAGGTTAGATTCTTGATTTTTATATTTTGTTTATCGCATTGATTAGTTAGGTACAAGTTTGTTGCTGTTTCGTAGGAGCTTTTTCTGAAATGAAGGGGGTGTATAGTTTTGATGAGCTATCATGTGGAATTGTGTTCCGCTTCGTTTTGTAGCTTCCTATGAAGTGTTCAAATAAAAATACATGTTTGATAATGTTGGATTGGACGAACCCGAAGTGTTGTTCAATTGATCAGGCCTTGAGTTTGCTCTCAATGGTCACCAGTTCAAGTCCCTTCAGAGCCCCGTGAGATTAGTCGAGGTGCGCGCAAGTTGGCACGAACATTCACGGTTATCAAAAAAAATAATGTTGGATTGGATGAGATGGATGAGATTATACAATATACTTTTCCTCTTGATTACTGATCGGCCTATTATGTTGACAATATTTTCCCTCCATATAAAAGAAATCAGGGCGAGGTTCCCCCCCTCCCCTCTTTTTCTTGTGCAGAGAACAACTATGTGAGTTTCAAATACAACATTGTAACCGTGATATTCAACTAAATTGTGTGTTCTTTACTAGCTTTCGCCTTTTGATTTCGTGTAATTATATTTCTCGATAATACGGATTTAAATGTTCAGTTGGAAACACATTATTCACGTATTTTTACATTTTAAATCTTTTATTAAATTACCGTCAAATTGTTAATCGCAAAATATGTACTCAAGCACTTGTGTATGTTTGTGTGCGGAAGGTGGCACGACTGCTGTAGCATTTTTTCCCCCCTTCCGTTGAGCTACTATTGCCACGCCATGTAAATAAATCACATTATTAGCACAGAAAAAAAAAACGAAAAAAGGAAAGAAAAAATTGAAGTACACGGAATTCTTATACCAAATTATTATTTGATTCAATATCTACAATCTTATGCTAATCACATTCAGGAACCTTTTTTGGTTAATTATATAAAATTAAAGAATAATATTATTTATCATTATAACGATAGAATATCGGCGATGCTACGGTCTATATGAAATAACGAGATTGACCATTTCAATTTTTAAAAGAGAGAGGGGGAGTAGAGAGAAACGTGGGTGATAATGAATTATCGTATAATCGATTTTTCATCATCGTGATGATAAATAACATTATTAATATTAAAAATTAAAAGCTATTAAACAAAAGTCTCGTGTTTTCATTCTTGAAATTTACCTGCGAAAAATGCGCTTGAAATTTATAAATCTCTTCAATCCAACCATTGCAATTTGCAACTTCTAAGGATAAGTTAGAGAGAGACAGAGAAGGGGAGGAGACATTATTGGAGTAAATTGTGTTTCTTTCCTTCCTCTCGATGCTTAAACCAGGCCCTTCTAACAAAATCATGGCGTCCTGTCACCCATTGATGGATATTATTTTGCATTTGAAATGAAATAATATATAGGAAAAGAAGAATAAAAAACATTGTGTTCTTGATGGGTGGGACCAAAATTCATGATTTTGCTCCTTCCTCCAAATTCATGGACTCTCCCAGATCCAAGAAAAAGGCCAAAAGGCTTTACCAAGTTTGGCAGGGTCGCAATGTAAGACCTTCTTCTTAAGATTTGTTTATGTGATTTTTATTGTTTCTTGGATTGTCATTTCATTAGTTTTTCAGTTTTGATGCAAGAAAATCCATCTGTAATGAATGTGATATTGCAATGTACAGTAGAACCTGGAAGTTAATTGGTGGAACATGTTAATAGAGGAAGAGGGGTAACCAAAAATAACATGGCCAGCGGGACTTGCTGAAGATTTATTTTTTCCTTTAGGGATGATCTAGCAATGAACTGAATGGAGTGGTAGAAAGAATTCATGTAATTGATGCTAAATTTATTGGGAAAAATACTCAGTTTTTTGTCGGTGTGAGCAAGACATTTGGCCATGCAAGGTGAATGCTAGGATGGATGGGCATTGTGTAATGAACTGATAATCCCAACATAATTTTCTCGTTTAGTAATTCATGTGGTGTATATATATGGTATGTTCATACGAGTAAATGATCAAGAATTGATTTTATAACATTCGACAATATATCCACAATAAGAACCTTATAAGAATCTTGTTTAGTAAGACCTGTGGTAAGCTGGATATATAGATTAAGACTAAAAGAGATCATATCATACTTTTGTAGTGGTTGTATGGAATGTAGATATTCGACAGTGAATTCTTCTCTAAATATGGAAAACTCTTGTTAAACTTATTCAAATTCATACATTTACCGAACTGGCTATGCGACGTCATTTAGTGAAAATCCGTTCAAATCTAAGCAAACCTAACTATAGCCAGTGCCCTCTTTAGAAGTGATACTAAATCTTGGAATATGGGAATTGTGCTTACCAGTCTGTCTTCAGCAAAACCTTATGTTTGGTTTTCTGGCATGGAGTATTTTCCAAGTAAGGATTGAAGCAAAGCTAGAAGGCAGACACGGGGGACCAGTTAACAAACAATAATATCTTATATAAGTTTTTTCCTTCTTTTCGTTTTTTGGTTGGTGGGGGCGGGGAGGATTTAGTATAATGATCAGAATTTGACTTCGTGGATTAAAGAAATGAATAGGAGGTCAGAGAACCAAGAAAGGCAGGAGAGGCATATGAGGTTTTCTTCTAAATACAATGCAAAATGAGGGCCTAACGCACTGAGAAACATGTTCGTAGAGAAAGTGGAAGAGTTTTTGTAATGAATAATTTGAGTTATTGAGAACTTTATCGGGGAAGCAATTTTCATCAGATGACAACTACTGCTTTCAAGGTTTACGAAAACGAAATAGCAGGGTATTGACCCACCCGTTCTACAACTAAGCTTAGTTAGTATTATGTATTCAGAGACGTTGCAGCTTTCAAATATGGAAGTCAGGATTAGCAGTAAATTTAATCTTCTACATCTTGCAAGGTCGTACTTTTCATTTAATTTTACTAGAGAGTTACTCATTGCTGCATAGTTTCTCACTTGAAGTATATTTGAATTTGAAACATTAATAGAAACTCTTTTTGATTTCAGACAACATTGATGAAATTTGCAAATGTCTGTTGGATGCACATACTCTTTTGTGAATGATAACTGAATTTGATAATTTGAGGTTTTTATTTGTCAAATTTATGAATAGATCGGGAAGAGAACTTTCGCCTCTTTCTGTTTTCCTTTTCCAAATGCTCCTATTGTTTCCCTCAATGAGCACACTTGTCAAAAAATATTTAACTGAAGGAATGATTGTCAAACACGAATACATTACATTGTTTTCTTTACAAAATAGAACTTCTGTATAGTCAAAAAAATACAGTTTCACCTTCTATAGCATTTTTTCTGTTGTTTTTCAATGACTTACAATTTGCTAAAGTGAATATTCGCAGATTTTAATTATCCCTTAAACTGATTGGCGCTTATGGACTTCAAACACTACTAGTTGTCTGCATGCTGCAATTATTGTATGTTCAAGGGAATACATCTCTTCATGTGGTGCTACTGGCAGAATTTCTCATGATGTTCATCACAGGATAAGGGATGAAGTCTTTGTTGGAGGATTATAAATTTTCTATTCCAATATTACTTAAATATGATGCTTTGAATGATATAAGCATTTTCATTGTATCTAAGCTCAGTTGTTACTAATGTAACTCATAATACAACAATTAAAAATTTCATTCCTCCAACGTTTCAGAAATTCACGTGCGGTGGGAGATTGATCTTTGGTCCCGATGCATCATCCCTTTTTTTGACAATCTTCCTGATAGGGGGCCCTGCATTAATATTCTGTATCAAGATGCTTGTGAGGATTAAAGAAGTTGACTTCTTGTACGGGCATATTGTGTTGACAATAGGATTTGTCCTCACAGTTTTGGTGGGTAAACTGATTATTTTTGTGAAAATATTATTGTGTTTAGAAACTTAAAACACTGACTTTTTGCAGGATTTGATTTTTCTCTTCATGACATCTGCAAGAAATCCAGGAATAGTTCCTAGGAACTTGTGGCTTCCTGAATTTGACGAATCGTCTTATTCCTCTTCATCTGTAGATTGGATCAATGGTGCAAGTCCTGATATAAAATTACCCAGAACAAAGGATGTATTTGTCAATGGGCACATAGTTAAAGTGAAGTACTGTGACACTTGCTTTTTATATCGTCCACCACGTGCATCTCATTGTTCAATCTGCAACAATTGTGTCCAGAGGTTTGATCACCACTGTCCATGGGTGGGGCAATGTATTGGACTTGTAAGTATTTTGTGTAAACTTTATGCTAGATGTTCTCTTTCATTTTACTCAAGTAATGTTTTATTAGAACTAAGGTTTCCCAATTTACATTTGTCTTCAATTCTGTCATTTATCTAGAAGTAAAAAAATAAAAAAATGGACCAATAACTTTTTCATTCATCAATTTGGTGCACATTCGAGTTCAGTCATTTATCGCTGGTATTTTATATCTGTAGCCGACCCCAAATTTATTGTGAAGAAGGCTTAGTTTGAAATGTTCGTATGTTTATCAACAGATTTACATATTATCCTCCAGTAGCATATTAGGGAGACTTTAATTTGCACTTCCAGTAGTCTTATAGCAATTTCAGTTCTGTTTGACTCAGCGTCACAACTAACAGTGGCTCAATTATTAAGTAGCGCCATTTTCAATAAAAGATATCTTTAGCAACATGTAAACATTAATTTGTTGATCCATATTCCAGACTTTCTTAATTCTAATGCACATAAATCTGTAAATAATAATTTAATGAGCCTTGGAAGAGAATTCTAACAGATCGATTTCAATTCCAATTGAGGTTTTCAAATACCTAAATTACTGTTATTTGTGTCATGAACATCTCACCATACAAGTACCCTTCTCTCTTTGATTTTTTTTTGGAGACTATATGGTAAATATGGGAGCTTGTTTATTGCATGAAGACACATTGAATAATGCAAGCTTACTACATTTGTCCTGTTTCTTTTGATTGGCTCTTCAGAATACACCTTACGCTGCTCAATATTTTGGAAACTTCTCAAAATAGTTTTAAGTGGTGGAGTATTAAATAGCAAATGATAAGTACTTGCAATTTATAAATTTGATGTAGTAAGGTAGTAAGGAAAACAGACATAGAATTACTATTTGGTGACTTTTGGATAAGGACTATCTGGTGATGTTTTGTTAGGCACAAACAAGGCTAATGATTTTGTTATGGTTGCATTTACATTAGCAATCTTATGATGCTTCATCACTCAAACTGTCATCAGAGTTTGCAAAATTCTCCATGGCATGTTTGGAGCTTGGTGAGGTGGATTGGACAATATGAGACAATATTAGATATTATCAAAATTTATAATGTTGTTCATGGTACTGCAAAATAAATTAGTGTACTCGACTGAAATCATGTACCATCAACTAAGAAATAAGTCAGATTTTGCCGTTTTCAAATATTTTGCCGGTCTACAGCGACTATTTAGTTGCTTCAGTTTCTTGAAAAAAAATTAACTTTTTAATTGTTTATGTTGATTTTTGGTTGCAGCGCAATTATCGGACGTACATATTGTTTATATCGACATCAACAATCTTGTGTATATATGTTTTCACATTTACTTTAGTGAACATACTTAAGGAACCAGGCAGAATGTGGGGTATCTTGTCGAGGGATATAATGTCTGTCATTCTATTAGTGTACTGTTTCGTTGCTGTGTGGTTTGTAGGCGGCCTGAGTGTCTTCCATTTCTATCTTATCTGCACCAACCAGGTTAGCTTCTTTCTCTTAAAAGACAAGTACCACTTCATATTCTAACGTGTTTTGTAACTCTGAGTTCTTGTCAACTATGTGTTAATGAATTTCCTGCTAAACTGTTACGAGCCCTGTTTTGCTTGCATAAATGCAGATTTTGTTCCTTAGCAAATTCTTTGAGATTGTAATCAATGTTAAAAATATATTTCAAGAACTGGATTGGTGAAAACTGGAATTAAGGATCTTAGAGCATGTTCGGTAGAGATTAAAATCGGATTAAAATTGAAAAACTAGCAATTATTATTGACTTTTATTAGACGAGTGAGACCCAATAATGGCTATATTTTCAATTTTAATTGGATTTTAAGCCATACCGAACACGCCCTTACTTCACCATTTGGGGACATGTTTGTGATTGTGAGATGTTAAGGACCCCAAGAGTCTACTGAGTCCCATTAAAGACAGAATGCAAGATCACCCACTTGCTGTTAGAAAATTTAGCCGTTTTAACATAAGTTTGTTGATGGTGCAGTTCATGGGAATTCACCACCAAACATCCAGCGCTTGATTTTCTTAGTGCGATGTAGAATAATTTCAAATTACCCTTGAGTTTACAACTTTTGTTGGTTAAATTTCGCATTTCCTCATCAGAAACCAATTTTCTGTCATACTGGTTTGAAGCCATATGACAAACAAATAACCACATTAACAGTTGCAGAAAACAACCAGTTTCAGGGGGAGAAAATCTGCATTGATGATAATGAACTATAGACAAAAATATAATGCATTGTTCCTGAAGTGATCCTGTTGTTGAATCCAAACTTCAGTTTTGTTGGGCGAGTCTTGCTTGAGAATCTGTTGTTTTTAATTCACTTACTACCCTTATATATATATAGTAATCTTGGAGTAGTTCTGGCTTTTATGGTTTAGCAGCATATATATAGAAGTCCAACGGTATATTTCAAATTTTATTTTATTTTTTGTTCACAGACGACATATGAAAACTTCCGGTATCGGTATGATAAAAAAGAAAATCCATATAACCGAGGGATGATAAAGAACCTCAAGGAAATATTTTTCTCTAAGACGGCTCCATCTCTGGTAAATTTCCGCGAATGGGTGAATGTAGAAGATGAATCAATTATAGGATCCATGACAAAAAGAATTGGAGGGGATATTTCGAACTCCATGGGGAAGAAAGACCTGGATCTTGGTATTATTGGCAAGGACGGTAAGCGGCAAAATATAAATTATAATGGCATTGAGGACAGTTTGAAGAAGGGAAATGGAGGAAAAGTTGCGCCTGACCCTTTCTTCCATCCGGGTCAAGAAGAAAAACTTGCTACTGGAGATGCTACTTTTGACAATGAAGGGACTGAGGCTAGCTCCCAGCGAAATTCATCTGCAGTGCTTCAGAGGTAAAAGGTAATTTATTTCTGTGCTAAAAGCACTGTAGCGAAGTTTCATGTATGTTAGTTAACGGAGAGCTTTATTTTGTTTAGTGTTGTTCGATCTTTGTTTTTGCCAATTTCTTGCCTTCTTTTGTACTTTCCTGCACTTTTTCCTTTGGCCAATTGTAATCTCTTATTTTTCTTTTGTAGGGTGAAGGTTTGAAGATTGTACAATATAAGTAACTCAAAAGTTAACAATTATCGAACATAATCTCTTATACTACAAAGGGAAAGGAAGAAAGGTGACCTCTCTATGGAATTCATTTCGCTAGATTTCCATCGTGATTTTGTCGAAGGAAAGTACTATGCATGTTTAGAAGAAGGGATGTGGCAGAATAGGTTTGTTCGCTTTTTTCGTTCCATTTTTTTCTTAATTCTGTCGCTCCCAGAAAATCTTGTCAAGGATGGTTGATATGTCGACAAAAAAAATATATTTGTTAAATAGCCTTGCACTAATTTTGAAAAAGTCTTTCATTTCAAACGATGAGAAATGTTTCTCAGTGTAAGCTTCATCCCTTGTATATTGGATAAGTAACTTTTTATTTATTTTGACTATAAAGATAGTAAATGATTATATTTTTTTTTTTACTTTGACCAACAAAAAATTATTTATTT
>CAIGRO010145009.1:0-13575 GCA_903798355.1 Fraxinus baroniana | reverse complement strand
ACTAAACTACCCTTAACCTAATCTATTAATTACTTTAACACTTTTGTGGGTCTTGGTTATTTTTGTTTCATTGACGATGAAATTTTGGTTCTTTTGACTGCATTTGTGTTTGATTTTTAGGTCCGAAGCGATGGTGAAATTCTTAGTCAAGTTGTTTCTTCTCAGGTATTGTATACTATGTATTGATTGCACATATTTGTTGTATGATCCGAAGCAATGGTGAAATTCTTAGTCAAATTGTTTCTTCTCAGGCATTGTATACTATGTAATGATTGCACATGTTTGCTGTATGTGTGTGTTGGGGAGGGGGGATTCTCTTTTGGATAGAACTTAGAAGAAGTGGGAATTTAGGACATTGTTGGTGTGGTATTCTTTTTTACTTCTTACAGTTAAATCTGATTTATCATTTTATTTTCTTTTAACATTTTCTTGTGATTTTGACCGTAATTACTTAACCATTGCGATTCTTGTTTGAGTATTCTTATTTCATATATTTAACTGCTATTCTTCATGATTAAGTTCTCTTAATGATATTCCATAGATTTTAAAATGTCACTTTTTTTGTATTGCTCGAACATCTGAAACATTAGCCTCAAAACTGAAGCTTTCTCTCACAGAGTTGTTTGATTCTGTACGGCGTAGTAATGATTGGGTATATCACTTAACCAAGCCAGATAATATTGCCTAAATATTACATTTCTTTACTTGATTGGGATGTTATTGCATTCTTGATTACCAGTTTTTTATCACTTAACCAAGCCAGATAATATTGCCTAAATATTATATTTAGGTTTCATATATTTTGATATTGTAATGCCAAGTTGTTTAGATTATTTTCTGTTCATGAAACATCTTAGAAACAATTGTGCTTTTGCAATCTATCTGGGAGTCACCATTTACACTAGGTAAATAGTTATAATTTATTTCTTTTACACTTCACCAGGCCGATCTTCTGGTCCAATATGGAGGAGTTGCTCCAAAAATGGCTGAAGAAGCTCATTCAAAAGTGATTGATCAGGTATTTCCTTGGATTAAGTACTTATCTTCCACATATTGTGTTGCTCATTAACTACTTGTACCATTCACAGAACTTTTGACCATATCAGGTCTTCATCCAACAATGCATTTATTGAGAGAATTATTTCTTTTATTTATTTATTTATTTTTTAATAAAAGTTAAAACGTAGTCTTCCTATACGTCCACGTGAATAATCGTGTTGTAAAATCAGATTCAGAAGAGTTCCACTCAAATAACCCTTTCTTCTTTCTTATTTATAATATGTACATAAATTCTTTGCTGACATTCTGCTTTGTTCATACCACATGCTTGGCCCACTATGCAGTTCTATTTCCACACTCGTCAATTCATGTAACAGAAAATCTTGCATCCTAGACATTACTGTGAATCATGAATGCATTCCTCATTTTGTGGTTGACATTTTTTAAGTACTTCTTCACTGATTCTGGTCTTCTAATTTCGTTTCTATAAGTATCTCAACTTACAATTATCCGTCAATCCTGCAGTGAATTCTATGCTAATGCATCACACTTCGATTCTGTGATCATCTATTTCTTTCTTTAGGTGTGTATATATAATAACATGATTTAATTATGGATGCCAGTTGATCGTTGACTTTTATGCTTTTGCATGATGCACATTTCATATACACAGTTTTAGTACCGTATTCTGGTTCTGCCTGTGATCTGACTGTGCTTTCTGATTCCAGGTAGTGCAAGAAGCTCTTGATAAAGCTAACCTATCTGAAAGCGATCTTTCTGCAGTTGCTGTCACTATTGGTCCTGGCTTGAGCCTTTGTTTACGTGGTAATTTGTCGTTGGATTATTCCCTTCTCCTTTGTCTTCCTTTTCTGTTTTTATTTTCCACACTTTTTGGCTCTGTTCTTGTTCCTTTCTTCTGTGGCTCAATGTAGCTATGGTAAATGATTACTCCGCAATTAGTTGAGTACACAGTTAGAAATGCAATCATATCATTCTATTTTCGGGTTATTTTTACCTATTTGCTTGGAAATGAAGTTCTGAAATATAGTCCTTTATGATATCACCGTATTCTTGAATCCACGCAGTTGGTGTGAAAAAAGCTCGAAAGCTTGCCGGTTTTTATGCTTTACCCATTGTTGGTGTCCATCACATGGAAGCCCATGCTTTAGTGGCCAGGTAATTATGTGAATTTCATGAAATTTTTGTATTTATGAGCTGAAACAATATGAATAATCTGATTGGCTGTGATTACTCACTGGTGTAATTTTGGTTGTCTTAAACAAGGTGCTTTAACTTATGTGGCATTTATCCAGGGTGTAAACCTGATTAATAGGTATTAATACAAACCAGCTACATGTAATCCATGTTTGAGAAGCTTAGACTGAAAAATGTTCTCATGGAGGTGGTTCAACTACGGGTGTAATAACAATCTTTAATTCATTACTTTTGAATATATGCAACGTGATGTTCTGTTAAGTACAGAACCATCCGAAGAAGACCATTGGTAGTGTAGTGTGAATTCTTAAACATCTCTACTTATTGTTAAAGAAAAGAAAACCGATAAAAGGAAAAGAGTTGCTGGTTTTCATATATACGTGGGCTTTTGACACGATGCATTCCTACCTTGACTTGACACATTGCTTTCCTTTAGGTTAGTGCAGCGAGAGTTGCAGTTTCCGTTTTTGGTTTTGCTTATTTCAGGTATGGCTATTGCTGCCAAAATTATTTCCCTTTATTTGTTGTTAAGTTATATTATTTGCATTATTTAATGTTGGCGATATATAAAGAGTTTCAGTGAGTGATTATGATTGTCACCATGAGCCTGCACAACGACCGGGACACTGTAATTTTAGACTTATGAGAGGCTAAAATACTTGCAGTTTTATGTGTAGAAAGAACCCCGTATCTGGTCTTCCAAGGACGAGGATAGTTTGAACTTTGAAGACTGCAATAAAACTTTGTTAGCTTATGAGAGGCTAAAATACTTCTTTACAGTTTTATGTATAGAAAGAATCACAATGTCTAGTTTTTCGATGACAGAGATAGTTACAAGACCACAGGAAACTTTGGTCGTAATAGTTAATTTCTTAACCTGCAATGTTCTCTGGAAAGAGAAGCTTTACAGGATTTTGTCATTGAGAAAGACTTGGCTTTTCAATAACTCATATCCGTTCATGAAGCTTACTTGATTTGTTTTCCACTTGTGTTTCTAGGAGGCCACAATCTTCTGATTCTTGCACGCGATCTTGGCAATTATGTACAACTTGGGACCACAATAGATGATGCAATTGGTGAGGCTTATGACAAGACAGCAAAGTGGCTTGGTCTTGATTTGAGGAAGAGTGGGGGCCCAGCTGTAGAGGAGCTAGCTCGAGAAGGTGATGCAGACTCCATCAAATTTAAGGCAAGCTACCTCTTAACATCCATGTGATGTTTCTCATTTTATTGTTTGAACGGTCGGTTTATGAATTCAATATTGACATGGACCTCAAGGTTGACATATATGGTTCTATAGGTCCCCATGAAGCAACATAAAGACTGCAACTTTTCATATGCAGGCCTGAAGACTCAAGTGAGGTTGGCTGTTGAATCTGGAAGTATGTAAGTGTCTCATTCACAAAATCAATAGTTACTCCATGATTTATCTCCTGCTCAACTTTTCTGGCTACTCTCCTTTTTTTACTCTTAAAAAATATGTACATTACTATCTTTGCTGCTTTTAGTTTTTATATGTACTACTATGGTTTGCTAATGTCCTGCTTCTGTAAGGAAATTGGTAATAGATCGATTGATAAACTGTGAAATTCATTTATGCTTAGTGGTACGTGATTGGTTTTAGTGACGGAGAAGAGATGTATTCATTTATGATTTTCGTTTCAATAGTATTGTTGGTAAAATGAGATCGAAACTCTTATCTATTTGTGGATGATGGTACTCTGGATTGGTTTCCCTGTGTAAATGGGAACAGGAAAATTATTGGTTGATAGTTTTCCTCCAACTATATAAAGCTATAGCATTTAAATTTCTCAAGCATCAACTAATACCATGCTCCAGCATTGTGTTATCTGCTGCTTCTACCTTGCTTTGACAGGATGAAAGCTGATGGTATTACATTTTCCATCATTATGTTAGATGTAGGGAGTTTTGGCTTGCGTATTTTTAAAATATGAATTGGATGATAATCAAATTTATTCTAAATCTTCTTTTATCACTTCCTAGTTGATTGTGTTTTCTCAATATACTTGTTTCTACATGTTTAGTTGCCTAAATTGCACAGTTGCTAGTGCCTACTGTGGTATTATGGATAGGACTATGCTGTTCATACAGAAATCAGCCTGTGCCGAAAGGTACAAAGCATGTTGAACCCACCATCACATGGTTTTTTACCTTTTGTGGCATTCTGATTTCAGCAGACTCAGCATTTTCCTTGCAGTTACAATGAAGCACTTTCTCATTTTAGAAATATAGCATGGTAAGTGTAAGTGTCATCTACCTCCCTCAGTTGACATATCTATAGATGTGTGCAGCAATCCTGGAATCCCAGTTTCTTCAGCTACTAGTGAAGACAGAAAGGCAAGGGCTAATATTGCTGCCTCTTTCCAGGTAATTAGTTCTTGTTGGTAAGTATCTGCCTTGTGGGTATATTAGCAGCAAACCGCTTAATTTATTCCATTTTCCTCAATTTTCACTTTGTTCATCTACAAAAACGTGTCTTGCAGCGAGTTGCAGTATTGCATTTAGAGGAAAAGTGTGAACGGGCAATTGAGTGGGCGTCAAAGATTGAGCCTTCAATAAAACATTTGGTGTGTGAAATGCATTTTCTCTTGTGGTTTGTTATTGTTTAAAGTCCTCCATGGATATGGTGTTGCATAAAACCAACTTTTGTTGTCTTTGTCAGGTTGTCTCTGGAGGTGTTGCATCTAACCAGTATGTCAGGGCTCGGCTTAATCAAATTGTGGAGCAAAATTGCCTGCAACTTGTTTGCCCTCCCCCCAAGCTTTGTACTGACAATGGTGAGATGATTCTTTTTCATATTTGTCACGCCGTACGCAATGAAGGTAGCAGAAACGTAGTCCCCTGTGAGTCATGACTAAAAGTCAATGGTATAGGTGTGATATACGAAATTTTTTTGGGGGTCAACGTGATTTACAAAATTCAAAACCTTAAAAGTGGAATAGTCCACTGCACAAAGGAGATGAGTTGGATACTTGGTTCCTGCAAAATCTCTCTTTAAACATAAATGTAAATTTCAGTGTTTTGCTGTAATTGGTTGCTTGGTTTCAGCTCTTTAACATGAACTTTGAGTTGGAACTAATGTTCTGCATCGTACCTTTACTGTTGTTGTTATTAAACTCCAGTTCTTCAAATTATTGCTGATAATAGTCTTACTGTTGTTGATAATGACTTAGGCTCAGTTTGGACACCTTTATGTTGCACAAAGCATTAGGGAAGAGTCGTCCTAATCTTTTCTTTGGGGACTTGGTTGGAAAATGTATACATACATTTGGGACTACTGAAATATTTTCTTAAAAATAAGATGATGTTTATCTCATTTGAAATATTTGTCTGCCGTTTTATGGTAGGTGTAATGGTTGCTTGGACTGGCATCGAGCATTTCCGCATGGGAAGATTTGATCCTCCACCACCCTCCAATGAACCCGAAGATGCTGTGGTCTCTGTCTCTCTAAGTCTAATAATGTGTTACTGTTGTTAGTTTGTTAAAGAAATGACAGAGAATTAAGATCGTGTTTGGCCTTGCTTAATTGATATTTTGAAATTTTCCTCTCCCAAATTCTCTCCTTGCTTTCTCCCCCTTTATTTCTCTCTCTTATTCCATCTCTTTCTTCTCTCTTTCGCATTCTCTGGATAAGGATATTTTTGTCTTAAACAAGACTCTAACCACTCACTTAAAAGATGCATAATTTACCATGGATGTCATCTCTCTTTATTATTGTTTGATACCGTGTGATTTTATATATCTAAAATATATGGTATTGACTCAGTATTTTTGATGAATCAGCTTGATTTGCGGCCAAGGTGGCCACTGGGCGAGGAATACGCTGAAGGAAGAAGTGAAGCCCGCTCAATAAGAAGGGCAAGAATTCATCCATCTCTTACCTCTCTCATTCAAGCATCAATGCTGCAGCAGTCGTAGCATGTTCTTGATAGATCAGGCTTTCCTGTGATGAACATATACGAGGCCATAGGAAAGATCAAGCTCCCCTCTCTTTTAACTTAATCTACATTGGTGGTGTCGTTTTTTGGAAGTCTGCAAACGATTTTGCCTCAGAATAGGTAGCTCAATCATCCGTATAGACTGTCGGGGGGTGTGGTGTGATGTACTATTTAACATTTTTTTACATTATCAAACTTGACAGCTTTGTGTTACTTCCTGAGTTTTGAAAATCACGCTGAATAAGGAGGGAACTGTTGACATATTTGTACAGTTTGAATAATTTCTTTACTGGAATGACAATGATAAATGTGCATATAGTGGCAGTTTACTCTTCTATCTGCTGGGCGTGGCTCGACAGGAGTCTGGCCCAGTACTGTTCTCGCCGTCCTTCGTCTAATATTTTGAGGAAATTAGGCTCAGTACGGCAAAAAAAAATAGATTAATACTCTTAATTAATTATTAATGTTTTCATTAATTTTTAATTAATCGTACACTATACCTTTGGCAACATTAAATACTTTCGGATCCACGTGATTCCATCTATCTCATACCCATGGGTCAAGAGGGTGATAGAAGTGTTCGTGTAACCAAGGGGACGAAGGGGAAGTTGTGAGTAATAATACACCGATTACGCCAAGAATCATCGGGCTCAGTCTCTAAATCGACCATCACAAACCAACACTTCCCCAACTGTCCTGTCATTTTCTACTTCATGTAATTTTTCAAGTAAGTCTCGTTTAGCATTGAAAACGTTGTCATCCATTGTTTGTCATAAAATGTCAATTGGATTAGTTTACATTTATAGGAATGTAATAAAGAGCTATTGTAAAGTAGAAATGAGTTTTGTGGTTTTGATCTTGGGAATTGAATCTTAGGGTGTTTTTGAAGATTAATATGTATGTTATATTGTTTTCTTTGTTTTTACATCTTTTTGTGTTGTTTTTAGATTCTTCTTCCTGTGAGGGGTTTTATTTATTGCTATTTCCATTGTATTTCTATCTTTTTAATAGTGATTTTAGTTGAAAAAACGTTCTAAATGTGCATGAACGGAAATATCGAAAAATTGTGTTACTTTTCTTACAACTGTGGGAAAGATTTGATTTGGCGTTATCTCCGTTGATAGTGTATTTTATAGCTAAATATTCTCCCCTTTCTTTTTGAGTTCCTTTGTGTATGGTGTAATTGGACTATACTGGTAATTATAGGAATCCCTACTTTTCAAGATTCAAGACTTCAAGTTCAAAAATCAGATGTCAAGTTTTAATTTTCAAAAATTAGATATTTTATAAATAGATACATGTTTTTTTATATTTAATTAAATATTAATAATGATTTTATGAAAATTAATATAATGCAGCCCACCCCCTAAATTAATTTTCAACCCTAAAATTCACGTCTCTCTCTCTCTCCCCCCAAAATTGCAGCTTCACCGGACCAAAGGAAGGCCGACGCTGCACAATGTCGGCTCACAAATTTTCCCAGCTCTCATCGTTCGCCGCTGTAGTAGATCTCGACATTTTCCCAGATCTCGTCAAACCCCAAGTAGTGTTGGGACAACAAGTTATGTGTTTATCCCGTCAAACCCCGTTGTAATAGATCTCGACATTTAACCCAAGACTCGGGTTCTGTTTCAAACCCCAAGCCGAATTCTGGTTTTGATGATAGCGAGTGGGACTACTGCACGGAAGAAGCAGAATCCCGAGTAGTGTTGGGACACTTCAACATCGGTGATTTCTTGTTACTTATTTTTTTTTTTTTTGAGTTTTTTTCACTTTTTTGAATTTATCCCATTTTTTTAGTGTTTGTAACATTTTTTAGTGACAAGCATCCTTTTTTTTTTTAATAAAAGTGACGTACGTTTAATAAAAAAATGTTTTAATTGGTGTTTTGTTACCTTTTATAATTTTAATCACATTTCGAGTCCATCACTTTTTCTAAAAAGATTTTCACTTTCTTATCGTTTGTCGCTTTTTATGAATTTCTATCACTTTTTTTTAAAAATGTTTGTCACTTTTTCTGTTACTTCCTTGAAATTTATACCACTTTTTTTAGTGGTAAACATCATTTGTTAATAAAATGTGACACTTAATTTTTAAAAAGTGACATTGTTTCATTTTTTTAGTGACACTTAATTTTACACAATATTTTTACTTCCTAATTTTAAGGGTGTTTTTATAAATTGACCTAATATTTTCCTATAGTGTCACTTATTGAGCCTGAATCCTTGCTTTCTCAGTCACTTTTTCATAGTCTTGTGCACAATCAATGACAACCCATGGTTCCAATGTCTAATACGACTCGACAACAAAATTGTTTGAAGGAAATTTCGAGAAGGGTTGAATCACTTTGCTAGAATAATAATGCCAGAAGTAGTGCTAGAATCCTAGGTAATGGGAGGTGATTTAATGGAAATATGACTGTGTTTTATACAGTCCAATGATAGAATGACATATGGTATCATGTCTATTATTATAGCAATGTGGCATGGTTTTTACGCGAATTATAATTTTAATGAAATAATTTTTATTTTTTTTGTCTGGTATTAGACATGAGATAAAGTGGATATGATACGACAAATGGAGACCCCAGATTTTCAATAGCTCAAGACGTGCTATTTTGTCATGTCAAATTCGGCTAAATCCATCCACAATTTTTTTAGGTCTTCTTTGCTGGAAATTTAATTTTTGGACATTTCTAATTTTAAGAATTCCTGGCATTAGAATAAGTTATAAGAAAAATATAATTTCTGTTTATTTGAGTAATAAACTTCTATGTACGGTCAGCTAATCGAATATTAGAATATATGTGATAGTTGCAGAAATTTAACAATTTAAATATAGAGTCAATTATATGAATCATTTTTTTATTTTTTTTCGTTTTATCACCATATACACAAAAATACTCAATGAAATCATATATAATCAGTGTTCTAAAAGTGCGTCTAGATGCAAAGTTTGACCTTCTTGTTAGCCATGATTTTCACTTTTTTACACCTTAGTCAGAGTCTAGGCCTGCTTACTCACTGAAAAACTTAAAGCTTGACCTTATCGCCTAATCGAGCTTTATGCTTTTACAACACTGTATAGAATATGAATGTTAGCACCTTTTTAGAACAAGGCCCCTCATCAAAATGTAAAAGGAATCGTCATTTAACATTTAATAGTTATGCCCTAAAGTTTGTCTGAGCATAGTTTTTTGGGAGAATATATTTTGTAATAGTAATTTTTTGGATAACGAGTGGTTAAAAAGAAGAGAAAATATTGAGTTTACGTTAAAATTTATTTTATTGAAAAATGTGCGGTTAAGAATGAGTTAGGGAAAAAACGAGTTTGAGGAAAAATGAAAATCAAACAAAAATTTAGTGTTGTGCAATATTATTATTATCTATCAAAGTGATGAACAGTGACACACGTAATATAATAATTAAATTTCTAAGATTTTTCTATGATGTCTCCTCCGAGAATTTGATGTACAGTTTCGCTTCATTTATATCATGATTGACAATTTTATTTATAATTTTTGACATGATAACAATATTTACTCAAATCAACGGTCTCGATTGACACTTCAAATGGTGTCAAACTAGTTGTACACTAGATTAATTCTTTGATGTATAGTAATATGGTCATTACCCTTTTCTTGACCTAGGTCTAATTTTTATATGGTCCTCTATTCCTGTGAGAGTCGTGTCTAAGATTACCAAAAATATCGTTAGTTTTAAGTCAAAAAAATAAAAATCTCGAGCTTATAATTGTGTTGGGTGCAACCTGTAGTTTTTGCTGCTTGATTTTGAACTTTTGATCCACAACTTTGTATTGCTATCCATTTTTTTGTGTTGAATTTCAAATTCAATTAGCTTTTAATGTAGAAACTTTATGCTCTAATTTTCTCACACACTTTGCTTGTAAGTTCTTCGTTTTGCTTCTTCTTCTTCTTTGTCATTTCACACTCAAACTTCGTTTCTTTTTTCATCAATTATCTTCAAATCGAGGATTTCCTTTGTTGACGTTGAAAATTGTATGAACGTTTTTAAGAATCTAGATGAACGTTTAAAACACACTTATAACTTAGCCTGTATTTAATATATTTAAATAAAATTTAGTGAAATATATAGTTGAAAAATTGAAAAAAGTTGTAAATCCACGTAATATATGATTGAAAACAATTTTTTTTTCAAAATATAAATTTTAAAATATGGGGATCAAGTAAGGACTTAGTGTAATCATCTTCTATTTTATTGATAGTAAAATCAAATATAATTGTTGTAAATCTTTTTGTGCCGACTTTGACAACCAAAGAGTGTCACAGAAAAATGAGTTTTGGAATTGTGATCTTTTGAAAAATGTATGGTTAAAACATAGATTTTTTTTTTTTTTTTGAATTTATTTGTATAATATTTTATTATGAGAATATGTGATTTAAAATCAGTTAAGAGGGAAAAAAAAATATGAACTTGTCTATGGGTACATAACCCCGGCAACCCTCCAATAGGGGCCAAACACTTGGCCATTATGTGAACCATTATGGCAAAAATTATGTACATCTAGCATTTTTCAAAAAATATTTTAATTGATTGCGAAACACGAGGTTAAAAAATTAAAATATTTACAGCACACTATTGAGTTTTGACAATGGGGTTAAAGCATGACGAAATAAGGCAGGGCCCAATTGTAGATCGAAGGGCCACAATGGCTGTATCTCGCTCCAAAAGTTAAACCAATCACCTCTCACCGTCCCCAAAAGAATTATGTTCAATAAATTTATTGAAATAATTTTTCCGTATATAA
This sequence comes from Fraxinus baroniana, assembly GCA_903798355.1. Classification (NCBI taxonomy): domain Eukaryota; kingdom Viridiplantae; phylum Streptophyta; class Magnoliopsida; order Lamiales; family Oleaceae; genus Fraxinus; species Fraxinus baroniana. Next base: position 2,613 of record CAIGRO010145009.1, on the reverse strand, counting down.
AAATAAACGATTTTGCTAGTGGTACATCAAGATGTACATAGGGGTGTACACCACCCTCACATAGGGGTGTACACCACCCTCACGTGAGGGTGGTGTACACCCTTATATACATTTCTTGATGTACAAGTAGAATAATTCAAAAATAAAATAAAATAATTTTATTTCATTTTATTTGTCAGCTAAAAAGAATTTGAAATTAAATGCGTTGCGGACCTCATAAAATGCCCACACCTCCATCTTCACACTTCATTTTCTATCTATCCGTCTCTCTTCTCTACTCTCTCTCTCTAGTTGAGACATGGCTTCCTCCTCAATAACCCTCTCCCAAGCCATCCTCTCCAGCTCCTCCATTGCCCGCCATGGCTCTTCCCAATCCACAACTACCACTTCCCTTTCCCTTCCCACCTTCTCCGGCCTCAAGTCCACCGCCGCCACTTCCCGCCGCCGTATTGCCACTGTCCCAACCACCACCACTCGCCACTCTGTGCCACGCGCCTCCGCTATTGTAGAGACACTAGAGAAAACTACAGATACGGCCCTTGTTGAAAAATCGGTCAACACTATTCGGTTCTTGGCCATCGATGCCGTTGAGAAGGCCAACTCGGGTCACCCGGGTCTGCCCATGGGTTGCGCTCCGATGGGTCATATATTGTACGATGAGGTCATGAGATATAATCCCAAGAACCCCTCGTGGTTCAATCGTGACCGCTTTGTGCTCTCCGCTGGCCACGGATGCATGCTTCAGTATGCTCTTCTACATCTTGCAGGATATGACTCCGTCCAGGTCAGGCCCCTTTCTCTCTTTTCTTTCAATTCCACTTGTTTTTACTTAGTGTTCACTGTTCAGTACATAGGCATACAAGTTATACACTGACTTTTAATGTGTCTGTGTATTAAATTTGTGCATAGATCTAAGTGGAAGTTGTTATTATTTATGGGTTTCTTCTTTATAACTGAGCCCCTCTTTCACGGAAATTAAAATTCTGATTTATTTTAAGTCAAATTCAATAATTAATTTTAACCACACAGCCACAAATTTTCAACCCGCAGGTTTCATCCATTTTTATCAAAATCTACTAAAATCTGATTTAAGCAGGGGCTGGATTTGATTTCTGGATCTGGAATGTTGGGATTTTCTTCTTTTTTCCCGCGTTATAGGATAAGTAAATTTATTTGGGTTCTATGGATTTTTTTGTACTGTTGGTTCAGTGTGTTCCTTTGTTATTGATTGCTTATGTCACGTGGTTGTTGTTCTTCAAATATCATGCCTTGAATTTTTATGTTGTAATTAATAGTCTTTTTCTCTGTATAGGTAGTGCAAGTTTCACTTTTTAAATTGTGCATTGTGTTGTTCATTAATTTTAGTATTGGAGACAATTTCCTTTTCTTTCTATCTGAATTTTGAATTTGAGATTTTCCTATTGTTTTAGCTTAAAACTTAATAGTATGAAATACACAGGAAGAGGATTTGAAGGGTTTCCGTCAATGGGGAAGCAAAACACCTGGTCATCCTGAGAACTTTGAGACATTTGGTATTGAAGTCACCACTGGTTGGTATTTAATCCTGAATGTTGCTTTCATAAGCTTGCATGTTTTTAATTTATAGTTTTGGAACTGATTATAATTTTCATTCACTTGAATGAAGGTCCACTTGGTCAGGGTATTTGCAATGCTGTTGGTTTGGCCCTCGCAGAGAAGCACTTGGCTGCTCGTTACAACAAGCCTGATAGCGAAGTTGTTGATCACTATACGTAAGAAAGTTCGGGATTTTCTTTTTATTCTTATTACTAGGTCATGGATTAAGTAAATGGTATACCGTGTTTTGTCTTGTTAGACTAATTGCATTGGCTCTTTCGCAGTTATTGTATCCTTGGTGATGGATGCCAAATGGAGGGCATTTCAAATGAGGCTTGTTCCCTTGCTGGACACTGGGGACTTGGAAAGTTGATTGCTTTCTATGATGACAACCATATTTCTATTGATGGTGACACAGAAATTGCCTTCACCGAGAGTGTTGACAACCGTTTTGAGGCTCTTGGATGGCATGTAATCTGGGTGAAGAATGGAAACACTGGTTATGATGAAATTCGTGCTGCCATCAAGGAAGCAAAGGCCGTAACAGACAAGCCCACTTTGATTAAGGTCAGATATTGCATCCATATTATAGGGAGATTGGAAACGTCATATTGAATAATAAATTTATAAATTTTGAAATTTTAACAATAATCATTTTTTACTGTTTAGTATGTTGATATAGCTATTTTATTGTTAAGATGCCTTGTTACTTCTATGAACTTTATTCTTCCCTATAGGTGACTACAACCATTGGTTACGGTTCTCCCAACAAGGCTAACTCATACAGTGTACATGGAAGTGCACTGGGTGNCCACCAGGAAGAACCTTGGATGGCCTTATGAGCCCTTCCATGTGCCCGATGATGTGAAGAAGTAAGAATAGAGTCTTGCTTTCTCAAATCAATGTCATGCCTTTTTTGTTTGTTAAGGCATTGTAATTTGGATACAATTGTTTGCAGGCATTGGAGCCGCCATACCCCTGAAGGTGCTGCTCTTGAAGCTGAATGGAATGCCAAGTTTGCTGAATATGAGAAGAAGT
>CAIGRO010144990.1:0-10151 GCA_903798355.1 Fraxinus baroniana | reverse complement strand
GCTCGTCTTTTTTTTTTTTTTTTTAGAATAAGCCTTTTTAAAAATAAAATAATAAACCATGATTTTTGAAGAGCCCACGAGCCAGGCTTGACGAGATTGTTGGCTTGCCCACAAGCCACTCATCAAAACACAAGCCGAGTGGGCTTGGCTCGGGCTCGAACTCGTCTTCTGACTAGCCCGAACAGCTTTTTTATGAGCTGAGGGGCCGAGTCAATGAGCCGCTCTGCTTCATTGCCACCTCTAACTAGAACAACCCCAAAACGGGTAAAAAAAAAAACAATTATAGAAGAGCACCAAGTATTTTGTCTCTCGAAACACAAATTGACCCTAAACAATTACATCACAATCTTACCAAGAGATAGATATTATCACTCTCCTTTTACACTAATATGATTTCACTCAGAAATCACAAAATATGTCAGTAAGAAATAACGCATTCAAGAGAAAGAGAGAGCTAGGGTTAAAGAAATCATCCATATCCTTCAGCAAATTAACAATTCCAATTTATAAGAGATAACCAAACAGTAATGATCCAACGGTTGTTCATTTGTCAGGTGTCGATGATCCAGCAAAACGCCTCAAATAAGTAAAGGCGAGTTTATAAAACACGACTTCTCCAATTCTGGAATCTTCAACATATTGGGCTGAAAATTTTGGCTAGATTGTTGACATGGATTAAATGGATCAAATGGCAGACTTGGGCTCAAGAATTGCAGCACCTAATCTTTACAATCTCCACCTTGCTAAGATTTTGAGGCCATGTCTAAGTGGATTCTAACAAAAAACTGTCTTCACTTGCTCTTATTTACCTGTTTAAAACAAAGTGTTAGTAAACTTTAAGATTCAACAATCTTAAAGAATCAAAGAATTTACTAAGAGGTATTACCATTTATTTTAGTGGGAATTCTAACCAATTTTATATCACATTTGTCAACTATATCTCTAATGAAATGAAACTTAACATCTATATTTTTACTTCTATCATGAAAAATCGGATTTCTACTTACTTCTATCATGAAAAATCGGATTTCTACTTAAGAAAATGACACTTTGATTATCAGAACATAACTCCACCCGACTTGCTATAAGTTCTAATTCATTTAGTAAACCCATCAGCTAGAGGCCTTCTTTTACTGCCACTATAGCATCAATGTATTCAATCTCGGTTGATGATAAAGTAACCAGTTTCTGAAGTTGAGATTTCCATTTAATGCAGGTGTTATTTCTCACATACTAATATACAGTAATTGACTTTCTATTATCAAAATTTTCAGCAAAGTCAGAATCAACATAACAATTCAACTTAAACCCAGTTTTATCAGTTTTAAACATGAGTCCTAAGTTTTGTGTGCCTTTCAAGTATCTAATTAAATTTTTCATAGTTTTCCAATGAAGCTCACCTAGGTTGCTCATAAATCTACTTAGTACACTTACTACATAAGCTATATCAGGCCTAGAAAATACCATAACTACACAACGGATCCAACAACATTTTCATATAGCACATGCAACATTCTTTTAAGTTCATCTTCATTTTTGGGTGATTGGTCAACAGATAATTTCACATTTCCAAGCAAAGGTAGACTAACAGGTTTGACATCATGTAAAGAAATTTTTTTAATCACTTTTTAAATATAAGCTTTCTGAGTCATATAAAGTTTCCCATTTGGTCTGTCCCTTTTTATTTTCATACATAATATCCTCCAAGCAAGTCCTAGATCTTTAATCTCAAATTCAAATTTCAGTTTCTCTTTTATTAAATTTAAAGCAACATAATTATGATCAGATAGAAGCATATCATCCACATATAAGAGCATGTATAATGATTCAGATTTTCCACTTCTTTTGAAGTAAAAATAGGGATCGTAGTCAGATTTTTTAAACTTTAAGCTTTGTATAAAATAATCAAATCTTTTATACCACTGTCTTGAAGTTTGTTTTAGGCCATATAGAGACTTGTTCAATAGACACACTAAGTGTTCTTTACGTTATCCTTTTGGTTGTGACATGTGTATAGTTTCATCTAAAGAACCATACAAGAAGGCTTCACATCAAGTTGTTCTAATTTTAAATAAAATTGTACTACAAGTGCCAGTAATATCCTTATGGATGTGTATTTAACTACAGGTGAGAATATTTCAGTGTAATTTATACTCTCTCTTTGTGTAAATCATTTAGCTATAAGTCTTGCTTTATATTTTCTATCATTCGATTTATATTCTCTTTCTTTAATCTTGTAAATCCATCTACAGTCAATCGGTTTGCAATCTTGGGGATTTTCAACTAAGTTCCAAATTTTATTTTTAAATAGAGAACTCATCTTATCTTGCATGGATAAGCCACTTGGTCGATTCCTTAGAGACAACAACCTCTTCATATGATTCAAGTTCTATCTCTGGAGGATCAAAATCTATTTGTGCAGATACAAAATCTAAATATTGATACCTAGAAGGATGTCTTATCTGTCTTTCTTTCTCTCTGGCTCCACCTTAATTTGAGGATCAGAATATATCTGTTCAGGAACATTTTGATAACTAAAATCAATTTCAGTGATAGTAAATCATTTGTCAGTTATTTCTTTTACATGTTTGTCACCAAGACAAGGAAATACTTCTTCATTAAAAACTACTAATTTGCTTATAATCACTTTAAATCCTCTAAATTCTTTTATCCAAAGTCTATAACCTTTTATTCATTCCCCATAACCTAAGAAAACACATTTCAAAGATCTGAGATCAAGTTTTGAATTAGTTTAGTGAGCATAGGCTGTACACCTAAAGGTTTTCAGAAGAGTATAATCAGAAACATATCCAAACTTGTTCAGGTACTTTATTATCTAAGGAACTAGAGGCAGTGTTCTAAATGGCGCGCCTAGGTGGCCGCCTAGGCGTGGCTTGACGTAAGGCGTGACCAAAACGTCAAACCAAGTGGGTTAACTTCTTATTTAGCGGTCAACGACAATTGTTAACCGCTAAAGCGTGCCTATGCACAATTGGCGTGCATTTTTTTTTTTTTACAATTCTTTGAAGTTAAAAATTATTAAATATTAATTTCTTCAGTTTGCCTTAATTTAAAATCAATATAACTATTTGAACCCAAATGTCAAGTGACCAATAAATCTTATTTATGGTAAATAATTTCTTAATAGGGTTGTAATGATGAGGAGTATGATGGGGTGGAAAATGATATAAGGGAGCCCAACGAATAGAATTTTGTATCAGAAAACACGGAGGATGAATTAGATGAAGAAGATGTTTCTAAATTGAAGTTCGATAAAGAGTTAGATAAAATTTAAGTTGTTATGCTATTTACTTACTATTTTTGTATTTAAATTTNAAGGGAGCCCAACGAATAGAATTTTGTATCAGAAAACACGGAGGATGAATTAGATGAAGAAGATGTTTCTAAATTGAAGTTCGATAAAGAGTTAGATAAAATTTAAGTTGTTATGCTATTTACTTACTATTTTTGTATTTAAATTTGAAACTTATATTATTGTTGGAAACTTTGAAAAAAATGTATAAAAGTCCTATAAATCTGTTTTAAATGTTTAGTAAATATTATTTTTAATTGATTAAAAATTAAAATAATATTAAAATAAAAAAATGCTTTTTTACGCTTTTTTACGCATATGCCTCGCCTAAACTCGCCTAGCTCATAGCTTGGCCTCCACGCATCACCACGCATTACGCCTTTTAGAATCTTGACTAGAGGGACATATGTTTATCAAATAACAGGCAGTCTTTACTGTCTTTCCCAAAAAAAATTAAAATTGGAAGATCTGAACTAATCAGCATACATCTAGTTCTTTCAAAGATTGTTCTATTCATTCTTTCTGCAATACAATTTTGCTGAGGGTTGTAGGTCACAGTTTTGTGTCCAAGGATGCCTTGATTATTGTAATACTAATAAATTTAGTATTACAAAATTCTAATCCAGTTCTCAATATTTTGATCTTCTTACCTTTCTAATTTTCTATCAAGGTTTTCCAGTCCTTAAAGACCAAGAAAGTATCAGACTTAGATTTTAACACGAAAGTATAAACCTTCCTAGAGTAATCATCAATGGTAAGGAGATAATACCTATGGCCAGATGCTGTACGTATATGAGCAAGCTACACAGGTCAATATGCATGTATTCAAGTGTATTTTGTGACTCATGTATATCTGTCTTAAAGGGCATTCTGTTATGTTTTCTCATAACTAAAGATGATCTAATCCTTTATGTCATAATTCTGATTTATCAATTTGTGTCACTAAATTTAGAGCATTATTTTGAAAAATAGATTCAGGATTTGTGGTATAGATTCCATTCATTTTGGTGAACTGACAATACGTTTATGATTATATTTATAAAACCATTATTAATCTCGATTTGATATTTTACATCATCTAAAATCCCAAAAGAGATGAGATTCCTCCTAAGTGCTGGAACATGCCTGATATGATTCAGCCTTAACACTTGGCCATTTTTCAATTTTAGAACAATGTTACCAATTCCTTTTACTTGACAAGACTTATTGTTCCTCAGTTTTACAAATCATCACTAAGATTAGATAAATCAGAAAACCAACAGGTATTGGGACTCATGTGGAAGGAGTAGCCTGAATCAAGAACCCAACTTTGATCAGACCACTCTAATGAGGAGACATATGCTACCCCAATATCAGCAATTGCTTCTTTATAGGAAGCAGCAATGGCTGAAGTCCCATTATCATGATTGAATCCACTTCCTTAGTTATTAGCTTTCTTAAAGCAATCTTTTATCAAGTGTCCAGTTTTGCCACAATCGTAACATTTCCTATTCGTAGCCTTTCCTTTATACAATTTCTTATCCTTCTCTTTATTATTCCCCCATTTCTTCTTTGAGAGATTTTTATCTTTGTTGTAATTAGCTTGACTGAAATTACTCAAGCCTTTAGTAGAGAATTTAGGAATGGATAATGATTTCTCTGCATGAAGAACTTCCTTATGTTCAGATTTAAGTTCCAAGTCTCCGTTCCTTAAAGAACTATGGATAGTCTCAACAGGTAGGTCACTTCTACCATTTTCTAAAGCATTTTTTATATCTTTATACTTATCACCAATGGGCACTAAGTAGACTAATTACCTTTTGATCACTTTGAGATCTTTTCCCCACAACTAATAAGGTCTTGAGTGATCTTATTAAACCTATTCATATTGTCTTCTAAATCTGAACTAGGATCAAACTTATGACTGAAAAATTATTTCCAAAGAAAGCATTTATTAGGTAAAGACTTAGTGACATATTGTTTATGTAAGGTTGCCTATAACTCTGCAGCAATTTCAGTCTCTCCTATTTTCCTAATTACAGAATCAGACACATGAAGGAACAAAGTACTCCACGATAATTCATTTTGCTTAGTTTTTCTTTATGCAGATAAGGTTTCTAGCCAAGATTCATCTATAGCTTTATCACATTTTAGTTGCATCAAAAGGGCTTTCATTTTGAGGCTCCAGACACTAAAGTTTCATTTGCCATCCCAATTTTGAACATCAATTTTAGTGGTCATGCTATGCAAATATGTTACTATCGTGTTCAAGAAAGTGGACAAATAAGAAAGCAATAAACGTTTCAATTTAAACAGATCACAGGAAGTACAATATGTCCAACAGAGGTACAAAATCAGAATGTTTACACACAATAACAATAATTAACAAATTTAGAATATGTATGGAGGTTTATTCACAAAGTATAGACACAATATGAGAATCAAAACATAGATCAAGTATTCACAGCAGTTCAAACTATTTATGATTATCAACCTAAAAATCGAATGTCACAGTTTACACTAAGTATATGATATCAAAAGAAAAAGAAAAACCCTAATGGATTCCTTAGACCGAATTCTAATTCCCTCAGATTCTTGGGATCTCTCAAGGATCCCTAGACAAAGGTAAATCAAGGGGTTTTTTTAGAAATCCCTAAATTTGTGATTTTGAAATCAAGATTTTACCACGAATACAAAAGGAGGTTTAAGTAGTCATTACCAGAAATGCAAAATATCTAAGAGATAATCAAGAAATACCATGGATCGAAACAAGATTCCAACGAATAACCCTTTTTGTAAAACAACAATAGATCTGTTAGATCTAATATTTTTCAAAGTCAGAAGAGTCAAAAGAATAGATCGTAAAAAAAAATTTAAAAAGAATTTCAAGTTTTAAAAAAAATTCTCTCTCTGATACCACTATTGGTCCCAGATTAAGTGATTATTTTGTAATTCAACCAATTAAATGAAAAATACACAAAGTAAATTGCAAGAAAATAAGAAGACGAAGAATCTTTCGGCCCAAGGCCACAGAGGTTCGGCGACCGCTTGTAACGCCTAATCCCTCGTTGAGCATCTGTTAGGATTTTGCTCGAATTCATTGGAACAACCTTAAAACAGGCAAAAAAAAAAAAAAAAACTACAGTTTAACACCAAGTATTCTGTCTCTCGAAACACAAATCGACCCTAAACAATTACAGCACAATCTCACCAAGAGATACATATTATCACTCTCCTTTTACACTAGTATGATTTCACTCATAAATCACAGAATATACACTCAGTAAGAAATAATGCAGTAGAGAGAGAGAGAGTGCGTGCTAGGGTTAAAAAAATCGTCCATATTCTCCAGCAAGTCAACGATTCCATTTTATAAGAAATAACCAATAGTGATGATCCAACAGTTGTTCATTTGCCAGGTGTTGATGATCCAACAAAACACCTCAAATAAGTAAAGGTGTGTTTATAAAACACAACTTCTCCAATTTTGGAATCTTCAACATATTGGGCTAAAAATTTGGGCCGAATTGTTGACATGGATTAAATGGATCAAATGGCAGACTTGGGCTCAAAAATTACAGCACCCAATCTTTATAGTCCACTTTTACAAATAAATCCCTTTTTTGTTTAAATATTCTACCTCAATGTTAGTGTCAAAGTTTTTATAACAATGCTACGGGTACATAATACGTGGGTGGGTCACATCCCATGTGAGAGTTATGTACATAAATTATATAATCGAAGTTTTTATGATAAAGGCAAAAACTTAATTTGTAGGTTCCTCTAGAGGTAGTGCTTCCATGGGGATCAAAACTTGTTCCATTTTGGAAGACAATAACTCGGGAGCTTGAGCAATAGAGAGAACAAAATTGTCTTGAGGACATAACATAAATTCGTTTTTATCACAATTCCAACTCCAATAGATAAATCGTGCAAAACATTTGAAGTGGTGATAAAATTGAACTTATAGATATCCGAACCAAAAAAACTCACTATCTTTAAGACATGAATATTGCTCTCTATAGTACTTGAGGACTTGAGCAATTGATTTACAAGATAAAACATATTTCTTTTCTATAAAGTAACACAAGAACCAAAAAGTAGAGCTCTAATATTTATCAACAAACATAAACACGAACACTGATACAGAATTTTACACAAAAAGAGAGATATTTACAAGATTTAATGGAGAAGAATAAAAATTTTATTGTGTAAAAATGTTTTATGTAATGTCACATATATAGTTTTTGGATGTGACCATTTATCCAAGGAACACTGCCTTTCATAAAGGTAGAACTTTTGAAGAAATGGTAAGATTGTTTCATGACAATGTATAAAACAATGAAGGATACAACATATAATAGAATGAATACAACACCTAGCAAATAATTCTTTCAAATCATAGAACACAACTATTGCCAAGAACTCCATTTAATTTTTTTTTACAAAAAAAAAAAACAACTTACTAAATCTAAATGCAAAACAACGAAAATTTTCTGCCTTCTTTTTCTTTTCAAGAATAAATACATTTTATTTATTCAAATCCCATTTCAATGAAATTTGAATTTTTATCATTTCAATTTAAGATCAAGAAAGAAAGAGAAGAAAAAGGAGGATTCATTCATTAAAATTACAAATATAAATTAGCAGTAATATAGTAAAAACTTTCAGAATTAGTCGGTCAACAAGGTAAAAAATAAATTAAAGAATGGCTTTCATTTCTTAAATCTTCAAATATTGAAAAATCAATTAGTTTTCAAACTTCCTTTTATATTTAGATTCGAATTTCTTGATCCCTTTTAGAATTATTTAAAGCACTTTATGAATATATCTTCTCAAATACTGATCATAGGAACCCTATGTCTATACATTTTAAGTCGTATGATAACTTAACCTCTTAGAATGTTCAATAGGAAGTTAATAACTATTAAGAAGCGCCCAATAATGAGTTGTTAATTGATTGGGTTTAAATCAAATGACAGGACATCCAGGTTCGTGAAGGGAGATCAACCTGTTGCCCGATCTGAGGTTTTACCTAGCGGGTTTAGGTTGGCATGTTTGGTTTGACACCTCTATCGATCTTTGATAGATTTCTACTCAAAAATTGCAATCATTTTTTTACAAACTCGTCTAGAATTAGATACTACCGGGGTAATTATATTAATAAAAATGACTATAGAATGGGAGATCAACAATCTAAAATGGGATTGCTTTGAAATTTCAATTTCATTAATATCTCTCAGTTTCTTTTTCAAGCCAAAAATTCTGCAAAAGGAAAGAGGAAATTAATTGGCTTATTTTTTACAAACGGTCCCTACCCTAAGGTTATAGTGCACAACCAGGACCTATTATTTTCAATCCTTGACACTGAACTCCTCATATGAAACTTTAAATGCAAGAATAGTCCTTTATGTCACTTGCGATCTAGGTTCTCTATGTGCATGTTTATGAAAATTACAAACTCCTAATTTGTAGTAATTCCAATATTAATTTTAACCACACGTTTACAACTATTGCTAACTTAGCCCCTATTTGGTTCAACTTAAAATCATCAAAATCTACTAAAAATCTAATTTTTATTTAAATCAAACATGGGCTTATTATCCATAAATTTCATGAGTCTCGTTACTCTCTTCATTATAATTTCTTCCTGAAATTTACGGATTATCAAATTAATGGCTACTAAGTTACCGAATGGTTATAATTATACGTTTTTAGTTTTGACCCTACGTGCGCAATTATTCTATTAAAAGCAACAAGTCACTTTTTAATAATTTCTAAATGATTAAGCATACACGTCCAATTTCTCTAAATTTGAATACCGCAGTTTGTAATATGGAAAGCAATAAAGAACATCAATAATTGTTGACAGAAATCCAACTGAGTAAAAACTCTCAGACCAGACCAGTTACCTCCACTATAGACAATATAGATTATAGCTGTTTCCAGCCTAGCAAATTCCACTAGTTCTCGCTGTTGTAATTCCTGTAATCTTCAAGATCTGTTGTTTTTTCTAGACTCACGATCTGCTACCGTAGATACTATCTAGTCAACATGCTAGATCTACCAATCTACCTCTTGTAGCTTCCAAGATCCGTTGTCCCCGTTCAATTGTCTGTTTCAAGTGGATATCCAATAATCTCCAATTCTTGTGCTTTTCTTGTGCTTGCAATCCAACATCTCTCAACCTCCGGAAACTTCTGAGATCTAACTAAGAAAGTACATTCCAAGGATATTTAGGAAGTATGTGTTTTGGATTCTTCAATCTGATATTTTTCCAAACAGGTGGTTATATGATGTCAAGAAGAAAAGACCAATCACAAAGAATGATATATTCTTGGATCTTTAGTGAATAAGATGAGGCCATGAAAATAATGAAAACCACCTTCAAGTTTCCAATGGCTTGGATATTTATAAGAAAAAGTACTTGGGTTGAATGGACATGAAAAAACTGTTTAAAAACGCAAATTATGGTTTTCCGTATAAACATATCGCTCGAGCGAAACATGCGAGCGACAGGAGTTCTGTTTTTGTCGCTTGAGCAATGTCTAGACGATAGGCTAGCAAAAATGTGGTGTCGTGTTTCTCATCTTTTTATGCTCGAATCGTAGACCTCATGACCCAACGTATACAAATTACACCCTAGGTCCTTGACTTTTACAACACGTTACAAATTAGTCATTTTGTCCACTCGCCAACACTAAAAATCTAACACTACCAAGCAAGCACATCATGTTGTTCAAAAGACACGTGACCGAAAGGACTATTTCCACATGAAGAGGTCTTTGAGGATAGAATAGATCTTGATTGCGCACTAGAGCCTTAGGTTGGGAGCTATTTATGCAAATAAACCAAATTA
>CAIGRO010144986.1:0-10178 GCA_903798355.1 Fraxinus baroniana | reverse complement strand
AAAAAAAAAAAAAAAATCCTTCAGGGGAAGAAACAAAGTGGAGAGGAAAAATTTTGGGAAATTATTATTATTTTTTTTTTTATAACCGTGAATGTTCGGACCAGCTTGCATGCACCTCGACTAATCTCGCCCACGGGGCCCTAAAATTTACAACTGATACTCACCTCAGTGGCCTTGAAGGGGAAAATTTTGGGAAATTATTCCCACTTCTTTGTCTAAAATCGTGGATTTTGGAACTCTTGAAACTCGTTTTCCCAAATTTACACTACCTGAATTGGATTTCAATATTTCTGATGAAAGGGATATAAGTATTCCTAATACTACTTTGCCGGGCATTGTTGAGTCTTCGACAGGGGGAGAAATACTACAGACTATTCCTAAGGGACGTAACTCTAAGCTTATGGTTTATTCTAGGAAAAAGAATCATCAAAAGAGTAGAGAATCTCCTATCCCCTCAGTGCAAACTCAAAAAGATGCCCCAGGTAATTATGGGCCGAGCTGGCTCGGCTCGGCCCATTGCCACGGTGCCACCTCTAGTGCAAACTTGTTGAAAGAAAAAACAAATGTTTTCCATGAACGATCCTAAATATCTTTGAGGTAAAGTTGTCTTAACATCATCCTATTTAATTAAGAAGATGCCCACTCGCATTCTCAACTCTAGTACCCCTCTTGCATGCCTTAATATTTTTATTTTTTTTTTCGAGACTCGTAGTCTAATCTGCCCCTAAAGTTCTTTAGCTATACTGTGTATGTTCACTTATCTCGTAAGGGTCGGTCAAATCTTGACCCGAGGGCTGAAAAATATGTCTTAAAAAGGAGTACAAACATTTTAACCCAAAAACAGGAAAAACCTTGGTTACCATGGATGTTTCTTTCCTTGAACATCAACCTTATTTTTTTTTTAAAAAAAAAAAAAAAATCCTTCAGGGGAAGAAACAAAGTGGAGAGGAAAATTTTTGGAAATTATTCCCACTTCTTTACCTAAAATCGTGGATTTTGAAACTCTTGAAACTTGTTTTCCCAAATTTACACTACCTGAATTGGATCTCAATATTTCTGATGAAAGGGATATAAGTATTCCTAATACTACTTTGCCAGGCATTGTTGAGTCTTCGACAGGGGGGAGAAATACTACAGACTCCTAAGGGACGTAACTCTAAGCTTATGGTTTATTCTAGGAAAAAGAATCATCAAAAGAGTAGAGAATCTCCTATCCCCTCAGTGCAACTCAAAAAGATGCCCCAGGTAATAAATCTATGAGCACTTCAGACACTATAAACTCTTCCCTACCTAATAGCACTTCTATTTTTCCCACTAATGTTTCTGTTCCTCGTGAATCTCTTACACAAGAACCTTGTGATCTTTTCATTCCTATAGCCATTAGAAAGGGTACTCGTTCTTGTACTAATCAGCCAATGTCCAAATACATGTCTTAAGCAAAACTCTCTCAAAGTCACAAAGCATTTATATCCAAAATCTCTTAACTTGTTTGTTCCAAGAAACATTCAGGAAGCACTTGATAATCCGGGCTGGAAATCAGCCGTGATGGAAGATATGAATGCTCTAAAGAAAAGTGGGACATGGGAGATTGTGAATTCATCTAGAGACCAAAAAAAAGTTGGGTGCAAATGGGTGTTTACAGTAAAATGCAAAGCTAATGGAAGTACAGAAAGATACAAAGCGAGACTTGTGGCTAAGGGATTTACTCAAACATATTGTATTGATTACCAAGAGACATTTGTCCCAGTAGCCAACATTAACTCTATTTGTGTGTTATTCTCTGTTGCAATTAATTCTAACTAGCCATCATACCAGTTAGACGTGAAGAATGCATTTCTTAATGCCAGAATTTGAAAAGGTTCGTGGTCAAGACAAAGTCTACAAACTAAAAAAGTCTCTATATGGCCTCAAACAGTCTCCAAAAGCGGGGTTTGAGGCCATACCATGTTTTACAAACATTCAGCCAAGGGAAAATAGCAATCCTAATTGTGTATGTGGATGACATGATTTTGACAAGTGATGACATAGAAGAACTGGCAAGGTTGAAGAAAAAACTGGCAGAAGACTGAGAAATTAAAGACCTGGGGACTTTGAAATACTTTTTTGGCATGGAATTTACAAGATCGAATGAAGGGATCTTCGTAAACCAAAGGAAGTACATTCTTGATTTATTTAGTGAAACAGGACCTTTGGGGTGTAAAGCTATCGAGACTCCAATGAAGCCAACCTGAAACTCAATCTTGCTAAACCTGAAGATGTGATTGAAAGGGAGAAGTATCAGCGATTGGTAGGGAGATTAAATCTACCTATCTCACACTCGCCCTGACACAGCATTCTCTATAAGCATGGTAAGCTAGTTCATGGATTCACCACGACAAGAACACTTTGATGCCGCCTACAGAATATTGAGATATCTAAAGTTCACCTGGAAGAGGTTTGATGTTTAGAAAACGTTATAATCTAGAGGTTGAAGTCTACACATATGTTGATTGGGCAGGAAGCACTATTGACAAACAATCAACTTTAGGATATTGCATTTTTGTTGGAGGAAATCTAGTCACATGGCAAAGTAAAAAACAAAACGTTGTAGCACGAAGCACCGCTGAGGCAGAATTCAGATCCCTTGCACATGGAATTTGTGAGGTGATGTGGATCTTGGTTGCTGGTAGACTTGAGGATCTCGGTTGCACTTCCCATAAAATTTTACTGTGACAACAAGGCTACTATTTCGATTGCTCATTACCCAATTCTACATGATAGAACGAAGCACATATAAGTTGACAAACACTTCATCAAAGCGAAACTTAAGAGTGGCCTAATTTGTGTTCCATATTTATCAACTACTCAACAAACAGCTGACATACTAAAAGACTACAAAAGAGAGTTCGAACTCAGTAAGCAAGCTAGAAATAGAAGACATCTATAAGCCAGCTTGAAGGGGAGTGTTGGAAAGGAGAATAGTCAGTATTAATCATACCAAATATTAAGGTGATAGGAGTGTAAATATAGGAGATTAAGTCAAAGGTAGAATCAAGAAAATTAGTTCGGATGATTTGATTTTATAGGGTTGTTAGTTTTCTAGAATAGCTCTGTATTTCTATTTAAGCGTACATTGTAAACTTACAAAATTAATGCAGTACAATACTTTTCTTTCTCATATTAGTTTATAATACCTCTTCTTTTTTTACACTAAATCAGTATGTATGATGCTAGGCAACCGATAAATTCACAACAAAGATAGCTACTAATTCATCAGCAGTACAGAAATTTCAGAAAATATAAAATGGAAACCACCTCAAGAATTATCATATCATTTTAAATTATGAACCCAAACGTTAGAGCAAATCAGTTAACATGGGGTCCATTCGATAAACTGAGTCAAAAATACAAAACTGAAAATTAGAGCTACCCTCGAGTTAATGAAAACCTAGTAATCCCACCTCGGTCTCTCTACACCAGCTTCTTGTCTTTCAGGGGGGCTTTGGGAATTTTACTCAGAACCTTGACATTGAACACGGCATATTGTTTCTTGAACTCTGTCTCCGCTTTTTCAGCAAAAGCATCAACCTGATCCTCATATTTCTCGTAAAGTACAGGCACAGTGTGAAGCAAGACAAGACCTGTTTTTCAACAGGCAAAAATAGAATCAGAACAAGCCAATGACAGTGCACATTATGCTAGAATAAGTTATTGAGGATTATGATTGTGACATACGAGCTTTTACATGATAAACATAAAGTTTAAAAGCTACTTACATATGTAGAGCAAGGTTAGGGAGTTGCAACAACTCCCCAAAACTGAAAGTACCCAAAGACCAGCAACCACCTGAAATGCAGAATGCGATATCCTTATGATCCCAGAATGAGTTGCAAAATTAGCAAATTTTAAACTTAAAAAGTCTTTTATCAGTAGATTACTAATCCACCAAACTTGTACATCAATGTAAGCAAAGATTTACATACAGTGAGGAACTTCTTCAGATCTCTGCCATGTACAATATCTCGAAGGATTGCAAGAGCTCTGTTGAGTTCAATCCTAAGAGCAGAAGCTACACCCAGGACAATATCCTCAGGAATTATGATTTCCGGGATTTTAGGTGGAGCCCTAATACATAGAACAGCAAGATCAGATTCAAATAAAAAAATTATAATATAAAAAGTGTTGCCAGGCTCATAAAAAGGCATACTTCTTGATGAAGGTGGAAATATTTGACCACAGGAAAAGGATGGCCAGAGCAAGGATTAGAATATGGGCTACTAGTGTGAGTACGTGGTATTCAAGCAACTCAAAAAGCACCCAAATGGCCGTAGCAACACCCAGCACACCAGCAGAACTTTTCTTGTCTCTCCACAGGAAAA
Source organism: Fraxinus baroniana (assembly GCA_903798355.1). Classification (NCBI taxonomy): domain Eukaryota; kingdom Viridiplantae; phylum Streptophyta; class Magnoliopsida; order Lamiales; family Oleaceae; genus Fraxinus; species Fraxinus baroniana. Next base: position 5,820 of record CAIGRO010144986.1, on the reverse strand, counting down.
TGTCAGCAGCTGCCAGGAAAAATAATTATAAGACAAAGATACATCTGGAGATACAAGTATATCGATGCATGAGAAAAAGATGAAGCTACAACTCTCCTATGTTCTAGAGAATAGAAATACTTTGAAATACTTGATCATCTCGGATCATGTACTTCCTACCAATTCTTTCGTAAAGTGTGATACCTCGTTCTGCCAACTGTATTACACATCTAATTTACCATTTATTTTTCATTTCCTGGCAAGCAAAGTAATGATTTATACATCCCAGAGGAAAGGTAAGAAATCCAGAAGAGAAACAACATACAGAAACTCTTGACCATTTGAAGTTATTAAATCTATTATGTACACTATTAAAATCATGCAATGTACAACTGTCTACCAAGAAAATCAAAATGATAAGTCCTAATAAAAACATTTACTTACCTGTAGTATCCATATATTATTATAGAAAGAAAAATTAAGTATTATACATTTTTCATACGTTAAATAAACTACCCGTACTGCAATTTCATATTTAATGCATAGAAAAGGAACAAATTGTAATAGATAAGATCCCGATACACTTCATCAAACTAATGGGCTAATGGCTAATACTAAAAATGCATAATCATAAATACATTTAAGACAAATATATTGAAACTACATCAATGCATATCTATTCAATTAAATTTCCATTATCCAAGCACGAAAACACAATGGAATATACAGGGGATGTGCATTGTTTCCACTGTCTATCTTAAACCCTAATCAAATTTAATTAAATTTGTCTTCGCATACATCAACAAGCATTGTCATGCTATAGAACATAATCCCTAATTAAATAAAATAATTTGTGTTTGAATATATCTACATCGAATTATATTTTAGTTCGAGCGCTCACGTTTTCCACCACCTAGAACCTTGTGCACGGGCATTTCACGGCCGAAAAGTCGGTAGATCTTGGCCTTGACGGCGTCGGCAGTCGACTTGACCCCTTTTTCATCTTCAGAATCTGATGACGACGAATCGTGGCCGTGAAGCTTTTCCGTTATCTTCTCAATCACGGATTCCGTTTCATGATGCTGCTCGTGCTCGCCGGTGTGATCCGCCATTGCTACTTTTAATCCCGATCTTACTCACCGCCGATCGGAAATATTTTGCTTTTATTTGAGAATAACTTATTTTTCGCTTTTTGTTTGTGGAAGAGGGAAAAGTGGAGAAAAATGGTGGTGTTTTAAAATTAAAAGTAGGGTATGAGAGGTTTGGGGGTTTAGGGTGTCCGAGCCTGAGACTTGGATAAGACCGAGTCTGTGGTTCGGAAAAGAACAGGAATCAATGAAGAGCTAGGGTTCCAAAAAAAAAAAAAAAGCAAGAAAGAGAAATTCTCGCACTATCTTTTGCGTTGCTTTATTCGAGCTCTTCGGACTATTTGGCTTCTTTTGAATTTGTGCACTCCAAGAAATTAGGAGATTTAAATGTCTTGCAAGGAGGTACGGACCGGAAAGAAGAGTCGTGCTACTTGTACTAAGTTAAATTATAAAGTTGGTTTACAAAATACGTGTTGACAATATCTGGTCAATGATTTAAAAAATAGTTTTTTAGATCAGTGATCTAAATTTTGTCACATCATCTTGTCATCACATTTTTGTAAACAACATTTGTACAAGTAGCATAATTGCGAAAAAGAAACAGCTTCTAACTTCATAACTAAATTATTTACTTGTATGCCCACTGGTTTACATATCGATTCAATATGTTTATGATCAACCTTATTAAAAAAAGTAACACAATTTTTTTATAAATTAATTTATATTTTCATTTTTATTTAATGTGAGATTTTATCTCTTAACATGATAATGTGAATTATATTAATCGACTTTTCTTTTCATTCTCTATTTCTCTCTCTCTCTCTCTCTCTCTCTCTCTCTCTTCCATATTATCATTTTGTACATCAATATGTAAACCATGATGTGCAGATAACATTATTCAGTAAATAGTAGCCTAGGAGATTGGGTAACATAGCTCAAATGGTGAAAAGTAAGAGCATCTCGATCTTTGAAACTTGAAAGTATAGTAATGCTATCTACGTTGATGATTAGTCTATGTTGTATAATGTAATTGTACTTTATTATTTGTGGTATCGCATTTTTAAGTTTGTTCATTAACAACCTCTTGCGTCTCTCTTAACAACAAATTAGAAGGCCAAGTCGAATCATAAAATTTTCTAATGTACTATCCTTGTCCAATACGTTTATTTCTCTTCGTCCATCTCAGCGTAAAAAAATGATTAGATCATTGTAATCCTAATTGCTTCTCAAAATTTAAAGAGCCAAAAGACGAAATCGGCACCAACATAGGAACTCTTATCCTCTGTTGACTCGTCGACTGCCAAGCCATTATGCTTTTGCAGTAATAAAGTCTCCACTTTTGTGCTGACAATACAAAAGTTATCCTACCAAGAACACATCTACCCGTGTTGAAAAAGAGTGATGCTGCAGATCCAGGCCCAAACGCGGGCTCAAATCCAGGGAGCCGAGGTGGCTTCGGCCCTTGATTTCAACACATGGGGGGGCCCGCTTTATCACATCAGGGGCTGAGGTGGCTGGTCGGTCAGTTAACCTGGCCGACCAGCTTAATTGGTTGAAAAATATGTTTATTGTCGCAATTGTGTCATCTATTATCTATGATTTGCCTCATCCGTTGGTGTATGCACCGAACTTTGAACATTGAATTAAACTAGTTGTATACTTGTTGATAGCTTCATTGACATTTTTCTCCGTGTCAAAATTGTTCATTGATTGTTTAAAATAATGTGTATAAAACTGTCACCTCACAAGTATATCAAATTAGATGTCAACAAAGATGTACATATAACGTAATTGTTGAACATTTTGGAAAGTGAATTGCAGGTAGACATGGTGACGGATTTTAGGGAAGTGGGACATGTCCAAGATTAAAAAAAAAAAAAAAAGAATCATTCAGTGTCATGTTTAATTAATTAATTAATTATTTTTTAAACGTGATTTAAATTGAGGAATACAAACATAAAATAAATAAATTTGGGACGAGTTTGAAGAATTTGAGGTGATACCATGTTCTCCGTCCCACCTCGTTTACTATCGAGATAGGATGGGGCAGGACGGAGAACTTTCACATCCCTAATTACAAGAGGAGGCAATAGATTGGAGTTAGCAAATTGGGTAGCTATTTTAATATATAGGCATAAATTGAACAAAAACGAATGAAAAAATTAGTTTGCTGTTATAAATTTAAATGAAAAATATAACCGTAAATACTCTTATGGGCATTTGAAGTTGTTTGGGCCTGACATATTTCCACTTGCTGACATGAGGAATATATTGGGCCTGAAAAGCAGAAATGTTAGTAATTGTTAGGCCGCACAAAGATATCAAGTCTCCAAATTGCTTATTGGGCTTCTTTCCAATTCATGAGGCAGAGTATCAAAATTAAGCGAATAAAGAATGAAACAATACATAAAGGTAGGGATGGCAACGGGACGGATATGGGTCGGTTCGGCCAATCCCACCCCGTCACGTCGGGTATTTTAATGGAAAATTACAAAAAATCAGGGGTTTAAAGTTTAGAATTCAAAAATCAGGGACCAAACTTTATTTTTCAAAATTCAGGTGATATAAAATCCCTAACCCTAATTTTTCAATCACTCCCCTCCCCCCCCTCTCTGTCTCTTTCTCTTCCCTCACTCCCGTATGAAAAAATTAGTTTGCTGTTATAAATTTAAATGAAAAATATAACCGTAAATACTCTTATGGGCATTTGAAGTTGTTTGGGCCTGACATATTTCCACTTGCTGACATGAGGAGTATATTGGGCCTGAAAAGCAGAAATGTCAGTAATTGTTAGGCCGCACAAAGATATCGAGTCTCCAAATTGCATATTGGGCTTCTTTCCAATTCATGAGGCAGAGTATCAAAATGGAGTACTTACAAAAATACTCTTAAAATTAGGGATATTTTGAAAAATCATATGAAAGGTTTTTAGGAAATAAAAAATACTGTGTAAAATGAAAAAGTGACACAATGTCACTTTTTTTTAAAAAGTAAAAAAGTGATACAAACTCAAAAAAGTGACAAAACTAAAAAAAGAGGTGACACTCTCAAAAAGTGATACAAACTCAAAAGTGACATAAACTTAAAAAAAGTGACAAATACCAAAATAGCACCATTCATTTGTACAGCACTAGTAATTATTTTTTTTTATTTTCTTAAAAAGTGACAAAATCTTAAAAGGTAACAAAAATTTTTAAAAAGTGACACAATGTCACTTTTTAAAAATTGACTAGCAACTTTGTCATCCCTAAATGGTAATACATTAAATTAAGAGGAAATTACATAGTTCCAGGGATTTAAAGATTAGAATTCAAAAATCAGGGACAACGTTTCAATTTTCAAAAATCAAGCGTTATATAAAAATCTANCCAGGGATTTAAAGATTAGAATTCAAAAATCAGGGACAAAGTTTCATTTTTCAAAAATCAGGTGTTATATAAAAATCTAACCATAATTTTTCAATCACCCCCACTCTCCCTCCCCCCCCTCTCTCTCCCTGCCGGCTCCGGCAGCGGCTCAGATTAATGATCGCTGTTGTGAACGGTGAGCAGTCGCCAATGCCGTGGTCCGCCTCCGATTCGAAAGTGACTCCCACAGTTTCTGTGTGTGAAAAGTGTGTTAACGGAACAGTCACGACGGAAGAGGAAGAAGAAGAGGATGATGAAAGCAATGTGGAAAACGAAGATGAAACTGAGGATGGGGATGAAGAGGAGGAGGAGGAGAATCAGGTAGTTCCGTGGTCATCTGCTTCATCGCCGCCGGTGAGTTCTTCAAGTAGCGAAAGTTAGGTAATCGGCGAAACAGAGGTTCGAATGAAGCGAATGCGTGAGGAAATTTCAAATGTATGAAAAATATTTTCATTTTTTGCTTCGTTTGTTTATCATGATTTTTTGAGATTGAAATGGTAAAAATTTTGTGTCAAAATGACAGGACGATCACGGCTGCTCGTCGTCTCAACCACAAGTGCATACACCACCGTATGCCAGCGCAGTGATGGTGGCGGAAGAAGTCGAGCCTTTGTCGGGGCCAACAAAGATCCAGAAAACCGCGGCTGATCAAACGGATCGGGTAGGGTTATCTGAATCGAGTATTTTGGAATCCTTAAGGAGATTTCACCGGGAAGAGATGGTATCAGGTGCAACACAGTTCGGCCGCAACACCAGGGTCGTTGGTGGTTATTGTTGGCGGTGGTGGTCGTGTGGCGGCGACATTGGTGGTTATTGTTGGTGGTGTGTGACCAAGTATTTGGTTAGCTGTGACCAAATATTTAATCTGTGACCTAACAATTTTGACAATGTGACTGAAAATAATTTAATCTGTGACCAACTAATTTAAAAATCTGTGACCTCAAAATAATGTGTGACGTATAAATATTTTGATATGTGACCTTGAAATAATCCGTGACCAAAAAATTTGACGATATGTGACCAGTAAATAAATTCGTGACTTATAGTTATGAATATGTGACCATTAATTACAAAAATGTGACTTTATTATCTTTATTTAATAATTAAAAAAAAAAACTTGATTTTTAAATTTTTAAACTATAAACCTAATTTTTGAATTTAGAAACTTAAACACCTTATTTTTAATTTTTTTTCCCTTAAATTAAGTAAGTGACAGTGTAACACTTTTTACAAAAATTCCAAAAAGTGATAAATATTCAAAAAGTGACAAAACACAAATCAAAATCTTAGACTCAGTTTAATAAAGTGACGGAATAAAAAAAGTGACGACTAAAAAAAGTGACAAA
>CAIGRO010144960.1:0-13712 GCA_903798355.1 Fraxinus baroniana | reverse complement strand
ATGAATTGAATAAAATCCAAACATATGAATTCTTATATAATAGTTGGAATAGTCATACCAAAAGACACATCTCTTGGAATTTATATCTCTCCGTAAAGAGACGCAATTACACCTCTACATAAAGAGACAATTACTGAAAAATAATATCAAAAGTCATGATCTCCAGGAGTCATGATTCATATGAAAAGACACATTTTTTCATCAAATTTGACTTAATTTCTCATTCACCAAATAACACATTTCCAACAATTATTAATTTGCTCCTTACTACAAACAAGTCATAATAAAATATTTGTCACGTGCTTTAATTGAATGGTATATGACTGTATCAAACAAATCGTGGTTTGTTAACCTTTACACATTCTATTCCTTTGTAATGTTCATAAATCAGTTGATAATTGTAAAACTCTTATTCGTTCTTCTTGAAAACTTGATTTTATTAGGTTCCATGGCCATTTCTTGTTTGTCTCTTGAGTTAATGTTTTTGCAACTGTATCTATAGTGTCAAGCTGAAGGTCATATCATTATGGCAAAACTTGCAAAAAACATTGTGATGTGAAGATACTTTTATTACGTGCCATCCATGTTTTGTAGCATATTCAACTTGTAGTTGTTAGAAAATTTACTAGTTGCAGTATTGTAAAGTGTAGAAATAAAACTTATCGATTGATAGAGTCTCATGACAGCACGATATCCTAAAGCGAAATTGTCCGTCAATAACTGCTATGACCTCCGTTGACAATCACCTTCAGAATACAACGATCAAATAAATCAATTATGCAGTAATCACAAATGATTTTCAAAACTCTCAAGTGCACTCCAGAAAATATGTAAAACTGAAAATAATATTTTTACAGAATAGAAAGATATAATCTCGTTTTTGTTGTGCTTTCTCCAATGCCCAGATGTGTGTTTATATAGGTAGAAAACTGAAGTAACCTCCTCCATCATGATCTAGTATTAGTTGCAGATTTTATGGCTAATGTAATGGGTTGTTAATACTGGACAATTAAAAATAGTCATATTCTATTGGCTAGTTGACTCATTAAATAATTCCGAAAATAATAAAAAAAAATATTATTATTGGAATCAAGAAAGTCCCAGAGCCCTAATCAAAAACCTTTTAATATAATATAATGCGTGGTTCGAACTCCTGACCTTCCATACAAATTCTACACTTTTTACCAGTTGGGCATTTCATCTTAATTAATTATTTCTTTCACATATTATATTTATTGTATAAATATCTAACAGTAGTTCCTACGATACTAAATCATCATCAATATATAATTGTACAAAATATCATGCATACCAATTTGAATCAACAAATAAAATTATATTTAACCTGTTGTCAACTACGAAGTCACATCGTCCTTAAAACAATTTTATTCACTTAAGTGATAAAGTCGTGAATAATTGATTTCCATGATAAAATATACTTTGTTCATATAGAACTGACACCTTAATCACATAGAATTAGCAAGCACAATTTGTTAACTCTTGAAATGTCGTCTAAACAGATTTTGAATGTGTTTCTTCAGAGCCATCAGCCATGGCGTTTCACAAATATTGTTACTTTTGAATGAAAAACTTGAGAATTATTAAGTTCATGTTTGGTACATATTAAAATTTTCATTTTCATTATTCTACTAATTTTCAATCACACATTTTTAAATAAAATAATATTTTTCATCACATCAATAATTTTTCCTTCTTTTTCAACCACACATTCTCCATCAATCTGTTATTTCAAAATACATTCTTCCAAAATAATTTAGATCAAACACACCCTAAATGTGTTTAACAAAGTTTTATCTGTTGAAGAAATTATACGACTTTTGAACAAAAAATCTTCTAAACAAAGGATACAATTGTAGAAATTTTATTATTTAGGGTGTGTTTGAGCCATATTATTTTGAAAGAATATATTATGAAATAGTAGATTGATGGAAAATGTGTGGTTGAAAAGGAAGGAAAAGTTATTGATGTGATGGAAAATATTATTTTATTGAAGAATGTGTGGTTAAAAATAAGTATAAAAATGAAAATGAAAATTTTAATGTATACCAAATATGGTGTTAATTTTAATGTACAATTTTTCAAGGGGAAAAAAGTACTAAATTGATTTTGATGAATTTAAAACGTCCTTCTAAGTTCAAGTGTTTCCAATTGAGATTTTAATGGATTTTAATAAAATCTAGGTGTCCCCAATTGCTATTTTAATGAATTTCACTAAAATCCTTTAAAATGTAAATATTCTCAATAACTCGTGAATTTACAAGGACTTCACTAATGGAAGAATTTTAGAAAATTTAGATGAATTTCAAGCTTAAAATACGTATAAAAAATTGTTTTGAAACTTCTTCATTTTCAATGATATTATTATGGATTTTGTAAAAATATATTCATATCCACAAAATTCATTGGAGTTTATAATTTTTTAAAATCCATCAAAATCTTAGTTAAGGACACCCCTACACCATAATCTCTTCTTGCCCTAGTTTCACTCTTATTTCATATCTTCAAGGACCCCCAAATGGCAACACCTAACTCGTTGCCCAAGTTTTATTCCACCTATTTTATGAGAGCTACATCGTCAAACTATTTTGATAAATACGTTTGAGAGTTGAGTAATGATAATTATATTCATACCACAAATTTTGTTTGATACACTACATTATTATTGCAGTTAATGATCTCAATCTCTTCTTATTATCATATAGGTCGCCAACTTTTTTCATCACATTTTATCATCAACTATCCATTAATTTAACACATCGTAAATCTGATAATAAGTTCTTTCCAAGAAGTCCATTGGCAGGGAGTAAAATGACTAATTAATATCCCATCATATTCAAAAATAACTAAATAGATACACAAATGGAACAATTTTTTCCCTCATTTCTAAGCTTATAACAAGATATTTTGACAGAAGTCATTGGCTAGGATGAGATATTTTAACATGTATTGTCGGTCAATATTGCGGTGATAAGTGATAACCATGGTTGAATAATGACAATAATATAAAAACATGTCGATTTGATGGATTTGTTAAATATTTCGCTTTGCTAAATTCAGGGTTTTAGGTCTTGGTTCAACCTATGGTATATAATTAGCAGATTTTATGGAGTTTGGTTATTTAGTTGTTTTCTAATTGATAGGATTATGGAGAGCTATTTTGGAAGGTGATTGAATAAAAAAGGTATTATGCCATTGTTTGGTGGGGATTAAAACCAAATTTTTAGTAAATTTTGATAAAAGTTAATGAAATGTGTGATTGGAAATTTGTAGATCCCATAAAATGTGTTATTAAAATTAATTATTAACTTTGATTTAGATTAAAATCTTAATTTTAATCAATACCAAACAGGTGCATAATATACCATGTGTTGATGGGAGTACACAACTGCAGTTAATCCCGTTGATGTTAATTTTCATATAGAAAATTTTACTAAATAAGAACTCAACCTACATTAAATGAATGGAAGTTGGGCCACTAGCAATCTTGTGGAACTTCTAGACAAGACACAAAAGTTGATATCAATGCGGTGTAGATAGTAAGCTTTTCGACGATCATGCTGATGAAGTTTCCAATGAGTGAATTTAGCATTACACACTAAGAAGGAAAATGAGCGAGTTCAAAAAGTGTAAGTGGTCATACCATTATCTTTGAGGACAAGTAGCATTCAAAGAATGAGGATGCAATAGTCGGGATGAGGCTTAAGGTAATCCTATGAGATTCACGATTTCTTGATGTGATGTGATGAGATAAGTTGGTTTTTTGGACCAGAGATTATGTGTAACTCATTAATTACATGACATTATTTGTATTTAAGACTTGGCTAGAGTCCGATTTGATCAAGCTTCAACAACATCGGGTAGACCTACAGATTCGAGCTACAATACAGGCTTCCAGCATTCGTGAATTTGTCTAATAATAGTGTTATGCTATATTTGTGTCCTCAAACATTCACATTAACATAAACTAAGTAATCAGTCACAACTAATAAAAGAAGAAATAATTAAAGTGAGAGAAACATAATATAAATACAAAGAGCAAAAGAAAAAAGGCTTATTAGCTCAAGAATTCCCAACGTATAGACCTATTGTCAAATATCTCCCACCTTTTCAAATTGGTCGAAAACTCCTATGTACGATCTTTGAAGTACGACCCATCCCCTTACCGTCGAACCTTATTACTTCCGCCGTTAATTCCAAATAAAGAGGACCAAACTGGAAAAGTTGAAAAGGGCAAAATTGTCTTTATGTCTTCACATCTTTAATAAGGGCCTATTTGCCTGGAGTAAGGGTGTATTCCACAAGAAATGAAAGGTCACTCCCAGAGGCAAGAAGTTCAGTATAAACCCACGATCAACACCAACTGATTCTTCTTCACCTATGATTGGATCGGTTTCTTTCACGACATCTAAAAATCTCACCACAACATTTTACTAACCAATTTGCAACAATAAATGATAGACGGTAGGGATGGCAAAAAAACTTAGTTAAACTCGATACCCGCGAAGCCCTGACTCGAATGAGGCGGGGATTACCCACCTAACCGGGTAAATAGGATGGGGATGGGATAGGGTAATTGTCTCGAAGCGGGTATGGGACATGAAAAACATAGCCACCGCCCCGTCCCGCTCGGCCCGACCTCGTTACCTGCCTGTTTAAAGTTAATTTCAAATTTAAACTATTTATCAAACAAAAATAAAAAATTTACTATCATTTTTAAATGGAACATAAGCTATTTTTAACAAATTTTTTTTAAAAATAATATTTACTAACTAAATATTTTCAAAAAAAATGCAAGAAATAAAATAAACGGGCGATAAATTGGGAAGGGGACCTGCCCCGTCTCACCTCGGTCACGCCCCTTCCCGCTTTAACGTAGTATATGGATGAGGTAAGATAATAAAAATACCCGATGAGACGAGAATGGGAATGGCCGACCCGTCCCACATCCATCTTGTTGTCATCCCTAACGCAACAGTTGTATTTCGATTGTGTGGATAAAAATTTCAAATTTTGAAATGGGTCTCTGAATTAGTTGATTTTTGTTATATACATATTTTCATCATTTGTTTATAGAGAATGTATGCTCTTGTAATAAAAGGTTTTGAAGATGATGCTTATAAATATAGTTAATGTCAAATGATGTTTTGGGTTCAATTTTTTACATGATCTTGTTCGAATTTTAGTTTATTACATGTATACATGTTGATTGATGTGGGTTTTGACCTATTTCAAGTAGTAATTAGTTTTTTTCATGTTCATCCAGTCGAATATACGGACTATTTTACAATGACTATTTTTAGTGGGGTGTTTTTCGATAAGTTGAATAATGTGAAGTATGAACACTGTACGGTGATGTTATTGGACTATGTGAAGCATCAATATTTCAATAGGGATTGGTTTAAGGCATTTGTATATGTGTATGGCTATTGTAGACCTCTGGACTTCTACTTCAGAATGCACGAAAGAAGCTTATTTTGAGTGCATGAGAGAAGTCTATTTTCTCTGTGCATCATTCAACAGTGCCATCTTAAGTGTACGTGAAAAGCCTATTTTGACAATATCAGAGAAAATCAAAATGCATTTGATGCGAAGAATTGTGACTAGGAGGGATGCATGCAACAGATAGAGTGGAGATGTTGGTCCAAGGATCATGAAGGTCATTTGGAGAAATACTAGACTTTCAAGGGTTGAATATGTTGATTACTTGAGAACCATAAATTCTAAATATGCCATAATGCAAGCTAAATGCTACTTGCAGTTGACCTGATTGTGAGGATAAGTTCATGTCGGTTGTGACAATTAACAGGAATACCGTCATGTTATTGTGGCACTACTTTCACGTGGCATTCAGTCTATTACAGATTAAGAAAGAAGCGACAAAAGAATGCAAACAAAGTATAGACACTGATGCTACAAAAAATTGCACATGTCGAAATCCAAGTTTGATGACTAAGAAAGAGCACGAACGAGATCTTTCGGTACCTGAAACAAATGCGTTGAGATGTGTCATCGTCGTCCCTCCAATACTTAAGTCAGACAGGGTATATAGAGAGAAAATATGATGTAAATTATGTATGAAAACATACCTCAATAATGGATGAGAGTGATGTATTTATAGAGATATATGGTAGTCTCCTAGTAGGACTGCAACGTTGGGGACACTTATGAGTCCTAGTGCAATTAGGAGTTGTGATTTAGTTAATCTGGTGTTCCTTGGGTGTTTGGGTAGAGATATGACTCTAATTGTAGAGTACATTCAGGATAGAGTAACACGTAACCAATGGGATATCTTTGTAGTTTAGGGGAATCCGCCGACGTATTAGATTATCTCCTCGTGATCCTCTCTAACCCAAGGAGCTTATCCCGATGAGACCAAGCCGTTTGGGGATAAATGAGTGGGAACATGCTCGGTCATGACCTCCTCGGGTCAAGCACATAAATTGGTATCATCACTGGCCCTCGTACATGTAGACCAGAGTTTCGTGCTCGAAGTTCTGGGATGTAATGCACCTTTGCAGGTTGGCAAGAACATTTTCTCCGTGCCCGAGCAGGTTGGAGTGATACTCCTCGAAGGCGAAGCTGGTCGGCCTATGGAATGGAATGGATTGCAAGGCTTTCGAAGTACGGGCTAGAGAATGATGAGCCAACTGTGCAAATGAAAGCGAGCCACGTGGCCTCGATGATCGAGCCAATGATTAGCCTGGTTGGATGGCTGCCACGTGGCGTATGATGGAGGGCTAGGATCGAGAGTCTCTTGGACTTCTCCGTCTCCTATAAATACCCCCATGCCCTACTTCAGTTGGCACTTTCCAGCCTTTGAACACTCATCAGACAACCTCGGGTTAGGGTCTAAGTTAGAGCTCGTTTCCTTTAGTTAATTTAAGTTTTTATTTTGTCAATTATGTCTGGTGGTAGAAGTAGCTCTTCAGCCTCGGGGTCAATACTCGAGGCCGACCATCACTTGATTCCTTTCGCTGTACTCATTGATAGCCACCCCGTCCTTTCCTACACCGAGCTTAGTTGTAGGTATAAGGAGCATAAGGTAGTAGGGGTAGCTGATGTGAGACGTCCCTATCTCGAGGAAAACGTAATGAGTGCTCGAGAGGGTGAGATAACCGTTTATAGGGAGTCATTGAAGGGGGACTTAGGTGGCCAGTTCACCTCTTCTTCCTCGAGTTCCTGACCGAGCATGATATGTGTCCTGGGCAATTAGTCCCAAATGGGTGGAGGATGCTGGTGTATTTTTTTTATAGCATTTAGATATTTATCAATTGTCTCGAGGTTAGATCTGCTTAGAATGACGTTCGAGCTGAAGTCACTCCCGAGCTTCAACTCTTTTGTATACTTTTCATCCCCGAGGAGAGTTCAAAGTTCCTAGAATGCCGAGCTCGTTAAAAGGATGGAAATCCAAATATTATTTTATCCAACCCCAAGATCCCGACCACCCATTCAGTCTTCAGTGGACAGTCCCGAGTACAAATCGTTTTAACAAGGGCCAGGTGTATTTTGAAGTGTTATAAAGGGATAGCCAGAGATTGGTCGATCTCGAGCCTCTATCATATAGCATGGGTGATCTCCTTGGGGATGATGTTCTCGATCTTGCCAATGTCAAAGGCATCGAGGGTAGGAGCGAGCACCTTTATCACCTGTTTTTATCGTACAATATGTTATCTCCTCGGCCTAATGACTTGGGTTTTATTTTGTCTTGCAGTTCTCGAGATGGTATTTGATCTCGCCGACTTTCGCCTAGCTGTAGACAAGAAATCGAAGGGTACTTCTGTGAAACAGCCTGGGAAGAAAAATAAGAAATGTCCTCGGCACATGACAACCGAACAGCCTCTGAGAGGGCCCGAGGAACATTTCGGGGTCGCATCTGATCCCCAAGCTTCACAGGTCAAGGTTCCCCAAACAATGACCCATCGAGCTCCTACTCCTAGAGCAACTCCAGTCGTAGTTTACCTCGACCACGCAATCCCCGAGCAGGAACCCTCGTCGTCTAGGAAATGTGCCCTCATACCTGAGCTTCTTGAGAAATGTGGGGGAGATGATGTAAGCCTGGATGAGGGTGTGAAGGCGGTCGAGCTTCTGACATTGAAGGTAGTATCAAGTTTTAGAAGTTTATGTCATGTTTAAATCCCGACCACTAACTTCTGTTTCGTCGTGCGTAGGCTTTAACTGTTGCCCGAACTCTGGCCTTGAGGGGTGAAAAAGAGGTTGATAAAGTTACTACGCTCGAGGAAGAGCTCAAACGGAGGGTCCAGAACGTCTTTGAGCTCGAGGCCGAGAACAAACGTCGAGCGAAAGAGAACTCAGACTCGAAGCCTCCCTAAAGTGAGCTAGTGACGAGCATGCACTGTCAAAAGCCGAGGCAAATGAGGCAAAAATAGAGCTCGACTAGAAGTTCCAAGCGATGAGGGAGAAGTATGCTTGGGATCGTATGATTATGCATTTAAACAAGCTTGGGCATTTATCCGTTCCAAGCTTCCCGAGTTCAACGTCAAAGAACTGCCATCTGTACTCAAGGTCGTCGAGGGGCTCGAGCTCTCATGTCTGAGGGCACTGGAGTCGAGGAGGAGAAAGACGTAGTAGAGGACGAGGTGGAGAAGAGCTCGAGGAATGATGAAGAGGACTAGGATTTCTTTTGAATCTTTTTTGTAAAGTACACTGCCCAACGAAGGGCTCGCAACTTGATGATCTTTTCTTGTACTGCCTATCATGAATGCTCATTTGTTGTTGTAACCTCAATTTTTTGTTGCTTGCCGTGCTGCTTTAGGCATTATTTCTCAAGGATAGTGAAAAATCAAGCAACTTTTCTCAACTAATAAGTTTAAATCTTAACCAACTTTACAAAGTGTTAAACTCGAGGAGAGTTGTTGTATAAATCTCGACCAAGTTTATTTTAATTAACAAACTGTTAAACTCGAGGAGAGTTGTTGCATAAATCTCGACCAACTATATTTGAATTAATGAAGTGTTAAACTCGGGGAGAGTTGTTGCATAAATCTCGACCAACTTTATTTTAATTAACAAAGTTATAAACTCGAGGCCCGAGGTGCTTGCTCGTAACAAAGCTTTGAGGTGCTTGCACGGGGCAAAGCTTTGAGGTGCTTGCACGGGGCAAGACTTTGAGGTGCTTGCCTTAGGGCAAGGCTTTGAGGGTTAGGAGCATATTGTGGGGAGGAAATCCTGACACTATTTATGTAATTGAAAATTTTCTAAACATCAAATGTAGGCACGCAGGCCTACTAATCGAAAAATTAAAAGACACGGGGCATGCAAGCCCGACCTACTTAAAAAAAATCGAAACTAAGGTAAAACTACTAAGTAAAAGGAAATAGGCTACTTTTAGTAGATCTTCATACTATTCGCGTTCCAAGGCTTGGTCAGTGGTTTTCACGAGGTATCTCTTAGGCTTTAGGCGCCTTTGCGAACCTGTCTTATGACTTCGAAGAGTCCTTTCCATGTGGTCCCTAGCTTGCCCAGGGCATGACCCGCGGCTTTTGCTCTCCTCAACACAAGATCCCCAACTCTGAACTTCCTGCACTTTACCTTGCTGTTGAAGTGTTTTGTTGTTCTATCCTGGTAAGAGGTAACCCTTATTGAGGCTTGTTCTCTTACCTCTTTAAGGAGGTCAAGGTGTTCTGTTGTTCGCTCCTCGATCCCGGGTTCAAGCCTCCTGAGACTTGGCAATCTGGTCTCGATTGTAAGGGTAGCTTCCACACCAAATGCCAACACTAAGGGCGTCTCACCAATTGTAGTTTTGTGAGATGTCCTATATGTCCAAAGTATAGAAGGTAGCTCATCCGCCCAAGTTCCTCTAGCTTCCCCGAGCCTGGTTCTGAGATCTTGCAAGATTATTCGATTTGTGACCTCCGCAAGGCCATTGCTCTGAGGATGTGCTCCAGATGTCAAATGATGGTCAATCCCTAGATTGGTGCAAAAGCTTCTGAACTTGGAATTATCAAACCGTCTCCCGTTATCGATTATGAGGACATTGGGTATTCTAAATCTACAAATGATGGACTTCCAGACAACTTAACTTGGGCTCTGAAATTGTGGCGGCGGCTCTGCCTCGACCCACTTAGTAAAGTATTCAACTGTTACTGCGATAAACTTCAATTGTCCTGGAGCAATTGGGAAAGGGCTGAGGATGTCGACACCCCAGTGCTCAAACGGGGCAGTGCAATGTACGGGGATGAGTTTATCGACGGGAAAGTAGATGATATTGCCGAACTTTGACGTTTGTCACATCTCTTAACATAGTTCGCAACATCCTTCTTCATGGTAGGCCAGTAATATGCACACCTTATATGCTTGAAAGCTAGAGCCCGAACTCCTTGGTAGTTCCCGTACATTCCTTCATGAACTTTTGTCAAGACTTGTGCTGCTTCTGAGGGTTTCAGGCACCGAAGGTAGGGAAGAGTGAAACTCCGACGAAATAAAACCCCCCTAATAATGCAATATCTCGATGCCCTAGCTCGAATGCTCCTCGCCATTCACTGATCCTCTGGAAGATTTCCATTAGCTATGAAATCAATAATTGGATCCATCCAACATGGCACTTGCTCAAGCTCAATATCCATGATGGAAGGTGCTCGGGTAATGCTCGGCTCTGTAACAAATTTCACGTGGACTGTTCTATCGAGACCATCAATCCCCATGAAGACAACTTTTAAACTGTCTTTGAAGGTCATGAACTCTCAGACAATATAGACTCATCTTCTCGTCCTTTCTTTCAAACATACCCTCAATCTGTCCAACCACTAATTGTGAACCGCTGTAAATTTTTATGTGTTCAAGCTCAAGATTAGTGGCAAGCTCTTGCGAAATTATAACGGCTTCGTACTCTGCTTCATTGTTGGTGGCATCTAATTCAAATAGGAGTACACATTATATTTCTGTTCGTCTGTCTGGACTGATGAGTATGACCCTGCACCCGAGCCCGAGGAGTTTGATGCTCCATCTATAAAAATGTCTCATACCTTTGTGACCTCATTGGTCGGGCAAGAATCTGCTGGCCCTCGAGGCCTTGAGGTTAGTTCAGCTATGCAATCAGCCAAGGCCTGTGCTTTTATCGACGGTCGAGGTTTGAATTCAATGTCAAATTCTCCAAGCTCAATAGCCCACTTCAGTAACCTTCCAGATACATCAGGCTTCTGAAGTATATGCTTGAGCGGCTGATTAGTGAGCACAACAATAGGGTGAGATTAAAAATACTATCGCAACTTCCGTGCAACCACCACCAATGCAAGAGCTAGTTGTTTAGCCAACGTATACCTGGTCTCTGCATCGAGTAATACCTTGCTGACATAGTAGATTGGCCGTTGAGCTTTGTTCACCTCTTTTACCAATACCCCACTTACTGTGTTCTGAGAGACTGCTAAGTATAGAAATAGAGTATCCTTGGGCTCTGACTTTGTCAGAACTGGTGGGGTTGCCAAAGTGTGCTTCAGTTCTTGGAATGCTTTCTCACAGTCTTCGGTCCATTCAAAGTCATGACATCCTCTTAGAGCTTTGAAAAAATGAAAGCATCTATCCGTTGCTTGGGACATGAACATGTTCAATGCTGCAACGCGGTCTGTCAGTTTTTGTACTTCCTTCTTGTTTCGAGGGGGCTCCATGGATGCAAGTGCATGTATCTTGTTTGGATTGGCTCAATCCTCCTATGAGTGATCATGAAGCCTAAAAACTTGTCCGAGGCTACACCGAAGGCACACTTGGCTGGATTTAACTTTATCTTGTATTTTCGAAGAGTAGAGAACACCTCCTCAAGATCTTTAATATGCTGACCCGCCTGCTTGCTCTTAACCACCATATCGTCTACATAGGCATCAATATTCCTCCCAATCATTTTAGCAAAGATTTTGTTGATCAATCTTTGATAAGATTCTCCCGCATTCTTCAATCCAAAGGGCATGATCCTATAACAATATATGGTCGAGTCGGCCATAAAAGAGGTTTTCGCCTGATCATCCTCTGCCATAAGGATTTGGTGATATCCAAAAAATGCATCAAGGAAACTGTATAGCTTTTGACCCGACATGCTGTCCAACAAGTTGTTTATCCGAGGTAGGGGGTAACTGTCCTTTGGGTATGCCTTGTTAAGATTTGTGAAGTCAATACTCTCCACTTGCCACTAGCCTTCTTGACAAGCACTACATTGGCGAGCCAATTGAGATCCTCGACTTTTCGAATAAACTAAGCACTGATTAGTCTGTCGACCTCCTCCCGTATCACCTTTCGACGTTCTGGTGCAAACTATCTATTCCTCTGACCGGCCGGCACCTGGGTTGATATTTAGTTTGTGAACTGCAACGCTTAGATCAATCCCAGGCATACCCTCTACACTCCACACGAATACGTATATGTTGTGGGATAGACAACTTATAAGCGCAGTCATGAGATGTGCATCAAGGTCCTGACCAATAGTAACCCTCTTATCGGGCTCGACCTCGACCTCCACCAACTCTTCCACAGGAGCAAGTCTCCCCCTAAGGTCGGGTTCAGCGTCGGGTGACGATATCTGCATGACATTGGAAGTTATTCCACGAACACTGGTAATACAGCAATGCCTAGCAGCCGTCTGGTTTCTGTAGACGACCCCCACTCCACCATTTGTAGGGAACTTCATAGCAAGGTGGAACGTAGAGACAATAGCCCTGATTTGTTTGAGCAACGACCTCTCCAAAATGGCATTATAAGCCATCAAAATGCGTACACCTGGAACGATGTAAGTCAGTCACCTGCTTTTGATTCGATCCCATTGTGGTAGATTGACGACTCCTTCCGGAATGACCGTACCGCATCCAAAATCTTACAAAGGGGTTTGGACGGCCTTGAGCTGGTCGGCCAAAATCTCCATCTTAGAGTATGTTTCATGAGAAAGTATGTTAGCCGCGCTCCCATTATCAACCAAAATCCTCTTCACCTCAAAATTGGCTATGATTACTGATATGACCAGGGGATCGTCATGAGGATGTGATAAATCTTCCAATCCTGCGGTCCAAACGTGATCTCTTCCATACCTCCAGTCATCTTCCTCAAGTTCGGGTTATACAGCCTGACGTACTGTTTACGCCCACTATTTCTCCAATAATAACATTAACTGTCCCTGCAGTAGGCTGATCATTCCCTTTTCTTTCGGGACCTTTTCCCTTGTCCCCATCAGTACTCGAACGCTTGTCATTGCTAATATATGAGCTTAGGAATCCCCTCTTTATCAAAACCTCAATTTCTCGCTGGAGCGCGTTATAGTTCTCCGTGGTATGCCCATAATCCTGATGATAATCACAATACTTACTCCTGTCTCGAGCACTTGGAGGCGACTGCATCCTCAAAGGCCATTAAAGTTCATTCATATCTTTGATCTCCATCAAAATATTTGACCTCAAAGTGTTCAAATGAGTTAGAAGTGCTAACTGTGTCTCATGCCTCTGCTTGCCCATGTTTACCTCCGGACGAGGATTAGAGTTATGTTACCTCTTGTGCTCAGGTTTCTCCGAGGTTGAGTGAGAATTCCTCCTCGGGTTAAGTGTTTCCTCCATATTGATGTATTTTTCTGCTCGGGTAAGTAGCTCAGTCACAGATTTCGGCGGATTTTTCGATAGTGACATCTTGAAAGCCTCACACCTGATGGCATAGGTAAGCGCGGAGATTGCTGCAGTTATGTGGAGGTCGGGTATCTGAAGTCT
>CAIGRO010144943.1:0-10085 GCA_903798355.1 Fraxinus baroniana | reverse complement strand
TGATTTTAGCAAGGAACAATTCAAAGATATTTTCCTTGTACGCGATATACTTTATTAACATTTAGGGCCTGTTTGAGCCACCTTTTTTGAAAATGAGAATGAAAAATATAGCCGTTATTGGGGCCCACACAAGAGATAGAAAATTTGAATTTAAATGTTGATGTGATGGATAACGGTCATATTTTTCATTTTAGTAAGGAAAAAATATGGCTCAAACGGGGGCTAAATAAGCACTGAAGTTACTTTTTGGGGGGTGGACAAATTAGTGGAGCACGTGAACGCGGAGATCGAAGGTCCCGAGTTCAAATCCCCTGCCAACACTTCCTCGGTCGAGCTCGTCGTACCGGGTTTGCCTAGTGTGATTTATCTCTCTTGTGTGATTTGCGGACTATTGCACATGGAACGAAATTTACTCATTGTGTTCTTACGGGTAGCGATTGGGGGGTTCCTACATCAAAAAAAATAAAAATAAAAAAAATCACTGAAGTTATGTTGATGCTACTAGTTGGGATGGAATGAAATTTATTTCTTGAAGATTCATCAGTACGAGATTTATCTGATTATGATACTCACTTTTGAATGTTGCGTGTTTGACAAACATCATGCATTGTATTGCATTAGTATTTTCTGATTGCATATTTAGAAATGCGGTTTGATAGTATTAAAGGATAAATTTTTGAAATATTGTGCATTGTATTGTATAAAATATTAAAGTTCGACGTGTTTTGGTTGAAAACTAACGCAATATACTGTTTTATGAAATCGATAATATTTTTGGTACCATATGGTTTTATTGTACAAAAGATAAAATGATTCAACTCTTTTTTGTGGCCCTAATTCGTGAATGATTGAAACAGAAATGGCTTATTTGGATGCCAAATGTGACAGAGGGCTCGTTCTTTACATTGTATTAATTTAATAAAATAATTAAAAAAAAACTATATTTGATCAGAATTATGTATTGTATAGGGGTTAAATTCATCAATGACTACCCAACTTTATACTTAGTGTTATCAGGATTACTTAATTTGATTTTGTTTCACCATGACCACCAAACTTTATATTTAGTGTCACCATGACCATTCTATTTAATTATATTTCACCATGACCTTTTAATTTCATATAACGTTTCATTATGATCACTCAATTTATTTTCACCATTTTCACTAATTTTAAATAGAGTAAATTGAAAACTTTGCATTATATATATAAAATATATTTTTAAAAAATAATAACTTATTAAGAATAAAATAAAATAAAAATCTATTTAAAAAACCTTGTGTGTGTGTGTGTGTGTGTGTGTGTGTGTGTAATGTAAACTTACCACTTTACCCCTTTTAAAAAGAATGAAAATGGTGAAAAGAAGTTGGGTGGTTATGGTGAAATGTCATACGAATTTGGGTTGTTATGGTAAAATAAAATCAAATTAAATGACAATAATGATACTAAGTATAGAGTTGAGTGATCATGATGAAACAAAATTAAATCAGTGGTCATAGTGACACTAAGTATAAAGTTGTGTGATCATTGATGAATTTAACATACTATATAGTAATAATAATATAATAAATATCATTTTGGTAATAGGAGCAGAGATCTCCCTCAAGGGCATAATAGATATACTGAAGAATTGAAAGTAATGATAAAATATGCTATGCAAGTGCCACAAGTTATAACTGAAAATACTCTTTAAGAATTATTAGTGAGTTAGAAATAATTATTTAAATATATCCATAAATTAAATGATTATTTAAATTGAAGTGGTTCGTATTTGTTGATAATAATAAACATTAAATAGAAACATAGTAAACAACTAAGATAACTATGCTTTCAACAGGGAAAGTAAACTATAATTTGAGACAAATGAATAAGAGTAATGTTAGTCAGAATCATTGGTTTCAAGCACCAATTTATATGACAACTGTATGACATGAAACGATAGTCACTAAAATGTAACGTCACATGATTCATTTCATTAAATCCATAAAGTGTAATCAGATATAGTGGTGCTACATAATATTATTCAATTAATGAAGAAAACAAAGATCATTATATGAGACGAAGAGAGTAATACATATTTGTTTCATCTAACGACTTTTAAGCCTCAAACTAACATGAAAATAATATGACCTTAGGAAATGGAGGAGTTTGAATAGTTATGAACACAAGCATTTAAAGAATGTTTGTCACCTAATATTGAACTGAACTATATAGCATTGGAATATTAAAAAATTGTTTTAAAAAATAAATATTAGAATTTCATTTTTTCTTCAATATCTTTCGCTATTTCATCATCCACATTATCAAACATACTATTATTTCATATATTTCCAAGAAGGCCCAAAAAAAATAATTTTTTAAAAAATAAAATAAGAATAATATTATGCTAATTTCCAACTCTCAACTACCCCTTCCATGCATGAAAATGTCAATTTCATTTCACCTCCAATTTCTTCTCTCAATTCAGTTAGCTACGTGTCTTTATTACAAATTTTAGACAGCACATTTTCTTGCCACGTGGCATTAACAGTGTGTGTATATATAGGTGTAGAAAATGTAAACTGAACTACAAACGAAAGGGAACCCAAAAAACTTGGCATCTTTCTCTCATGGCATTGTCCATTTCCGCCGCTTCCACCACCGCATTCAAGCCTCTTTTACTCCTCCTCTTCCTCCTCCTCCTCCTCCACTTCCTCGGCGGCTCCGCTGAGTTCTTCATAGTGAGTGACGAAGAAAAGATACCAAAATCCGACGTTGATCTTTTGGAATTCCCTTTAAATTTAGAGTACTTGGAAGCTGAATTCTTCTCATGGGGAGCTTTCGGCCAAGGCTTGGATAGATTTGCTCCGAGTCTCGCCATGGGCGGTCCACCTCCTATCGGCGCTAAAAAGGCCAAACTCAGTCCACATTTGAAGGATATTATTGCACAATTTGCATTTCAAGAATTTGGGCATCTGAGGTTAACTTCTTTGCTTGTTTGTTTTTAATACTCTTCATTGGATTTGAAATCTTTTATCTTCAGTTAGTTAACAACATAGATTTAAAACTTTCTCACATAAAAGTTTAAACTGTTAGAGATATGTAACATGCTCCTAGTATGTGAATAGATTGATCATGTCCACGATTTTCATGATCGAATGAGGAGAAAATCATGATTTTTGTTACAAAAAATAAAAAAGAAACGGCGAAAATGTTGGATGTGTGGAGTCTGATCGTACTGCTCACTTTTCTTATGGACTGCTAATCGACCTAATAGTAACGTATATGTTCGCATCATAGAGAATGACTACTGTTTCGTAGAGTTACTACTTTTGATGGTATGGCGAAATGCTTGATTTTAAGAAAGTTGATGGTGCAGAGCGATAAAGAAGACGGTTCCAGGATTCTCCAGGCCATTACTGAATCTAAGTGCATCTTCATTTGCTACTATTATGAACAATGCATTTGGGAGACCATTGGTGCCTCCTTTTGATCCTTATGCAAATGACATCAACTATCTTCTTGCATCCTATGTTGTCCCTTACGTTGGACTCACCGGATATGTCGGGGCAAACCCGAAACTCCAAAGCTCTACAGCCAAAAGGGTACGTTAATTATTATTGAACCACTCTGTCTAAAGGTGTACACAATTTTCTGAAATTGGTGAAACGGAGACTTGAACTCAAGATATAACATGCTTCGCATGTCATTTTTCAATAAAAAATCTGACATGTGTACAATTTTTCATAAAATTGGTAGTGATTAGTGTTGAGTCTTGAACGCAAATCTTCTTTGGCTCTAATATTTGGAATGTTTGATCAGGTAGTGGCGGGGCTTTTGGGCGTGGAATCAGGTCAAGACGCAGTTATAAGAGCGCTCCTCTACGAGAGGGCAATGGTAAAGGTAAAACCCTATGGTTTCACGGTGGCCGAATTCACTAATCGAATATCATATCTACGAAATAAGCTAGGAAAAGGGGGATTAAAAGATGAAGGACTAATAGTTAAACCAGCACAAGGTGCCGAGGGTAGAATTCGAGGGAATGTGCTCGCCGGGGACAAATTCTCTTTGGCATTTGATCGAACACCTGAAGAAATACTTAGAATCGTGTATGGAAGTGGAAACGAGAATAAGCCTGGCGGATTTTACCCAAAAGGAGCTGACGGAAACATAGCCAAATCTCATTTGGATGATGTAGTGAAATATAATTTGCTAAATACTTAGAAAATTTCGAGAATTTTTTGTAAAACGTTAGACCATATAAGAAAGTTTCTCTTTGAGTTATTTTATAATACTAGCGGGTTATGTTATTTTGAAGGTAATGTTAGCGGATAAATTTGCATCGATACTTCGTTATTTAGCAATAGAAATGTGTATAGAATGGTTTCCCCATTATCATTAACAATGTAAGTTTATGTTTGATTCAGGCATGTTAATGCCTGATTTCTGTATCATCAGTGTCTTCTATTTACTTGGCCTCTGTTTCGAAACAGCGAATCTATAAATGAATTATGAATCGGACAGAAAAGGCACAAAAAAAGGTGAAGACCTTGGTTGTTCAGAGGATTAGCCTTGAGGTAAAGCATAAACTTTGAGCATTTAGAGAAGGCCTCAAGTGAGGATGGACTCTAGATGTAACTTTCGAAAAGCTATTCTAAACCATGTACAGTTGAAGAGACATTGGAAATCGATCGTGATTATAAACTTCAATAGTAAAGTTAATATTTTCAATAACAGACAATATTTATACACTCAGCACAACAAAGGTAGAATGAAGAAGCACAATGGTGGCAAGAAATAAGAAATAGTATATCCAATAAAACCTTGCCACCAATTTCTTGGGACATTCCAAGGGCGAGAGCAGTTTTCTCGATACCAAGATGACCAACAAGTAATAATGCACGTCCGAGTTGGTGGAGCTGGTAAAAGCTAAGACCAAAGATCACAAATTCGAATCTCCTGTCAACACTTCTTCAATCGAACCCGTCGCACCGGACTTGTCTAGTGCGGTTTACCTCTCCTGTGTGGTTTGCGAGCTATTGCACATGGAGCGGAGTTTACCCATTGTGCACTCAAATTAGTCGGACCTCTGCCCCTTCGGGGTGGTAGGGGCTCCGTGGCGGGTAACGACTGTGGGTTCCCGCCTCATCAAAAAAAAAAAAAAAATAATGCACTTCCGCCCATCTTTTGGTGTATCATATCGACCACAAGCCAACAACTTCCCTTGCTGATGCCTGACACACAAATCCAGCAACGAAAGGTAATGCTTTTCCATTGGGCTACAATAAAATCAGCCAAAACAAAATAAATTCATTTTATTTCCTCGCTCGGCCATGTTAAGACAAATAAGCATTAATTCACATTTTAAGAAGTAAGAAATGGAGACATGTTAGGCTTCTGTGCGCTATTGTTGTCAAGCCTTGAGACACCTTAAAGAAGAAGACCCATGAGAACTACAATGAACATGTCAAATTTCCTACAAATTTCGCTTTCCCTACGTAGTAACAGAATCAATATATCCTCATTTATATTGCATACCACAAAATCTTCTACTGAAATCCAAGTGTCTCCCAATGCAATTCCTGCAAATAAAGAACAAATTCAATGGATGTTCTGTACCCAATATTGGACATGGTTGAATCTGTTCTAGTATTCATTTTTTTCGACTAAACGTGTCATCAAAATCTAAGAACTCGACAACTCATTAAATCCAAGATTGAAATTTGAAATTTTCATATCTATATGTGAATTTCATCAACCTAAGATTCCAGAATGAGGAAAAAGTAATGATTACCTTCAAAGTTGAGCTTTAGTTTTGTTGGGTTTTTTGATACCCAATAAATTCGGGTGATGACGATAAACCAATGTTGGATAATTTATAGACACCAAAGTGATGGCTCGGCTCGGAAACAATTAATTCACCTTTGGAGGGCCTAAGTTTTAGTTGGGTTGGTAGTTTGGTTAATGTCTGGATTTGGTTATTGTTAGCCCATTAACTGGCCTATTATAAGTGAGTCTTGGCCCAAAACTAAACCTAATGCACATATATATAGCCATGTGTGTGGTGTGTGTGCAAGAGAGGGTTGAGAGAGGCAAACGTTTGAGTGAGGAATGGACAGTCGTGGAGGTGAGTTTCTTGGTGAGATTCAACCATTGTTTTTCTCTTCTCCTTTTCTACGTGGGTTGCATATCTCCCCCACCAAGTGTCTCCTTTGTGGGGATAAAATTGAGGCAACCAAAGGTGTTAAGGGTTGTTGGGTCGAGCCGGTTGATTGGTGATCGTTTGGTCAATTTTCGAGCCCGATATCAAAGATTTCTTGAAGATTTCCACGACAACTACAAGTTTCCCGTCTCTATAGTCTTAATGCTGATAATCCAATAGTGACAGCAAATGTTCCTTCATAAGACTGCCAATAAATTCTCTTTTGGAGGTTCTCATTTCTTTTAAAAATTCTATCAACAATGTAGTTAAATCATTTGCAGCTTTTACATTATTTGTAACAAACAGATGTTGATTATTCTGCTTCATAAANTTTTTTTTTTTTTTGTTCCCCCGGATCCACCCCTACTCACAACCCTCAACAACAAATTTTCTTATCCTATGTTTAAATCAAGTGTTCAAGAATAACCAAATATTTCAGGGAAAAAAAAAAAAAAACAAGAAAAAAAATTCAAAATATTGTAATTTTATCGTAATTTCTTATTTACCTTTTCGTTTGTAAGTGTAGGAATTTCTTCAACTATGTTGTTAAGTATGAATCCAATGAGCTATAACATATGTTTCAAGTAGTTTTTGCGAAATTATGATTATTTATTAGTATCAGGATCAACGGAGATGTAGAAAGTATTCATTATAACAAATATCTACTGCAATCTTTTTTTCTATATATAGTCATCATGTCTAGAGCAACTGATTCTATTAAATATTCTAGAATGAAGCATTCTATGTATTTGAGCAAAAAAGTTGTACAGTTTGGCCTATAAAAGAAATAGTTTTATGTTAGATTAAATAAGTACCATAAACGTAAAATCAAATTAAGCAGAAAATGAAATATTATAGTAAACAATAAACAATTTCAATACTCACCCATTATTTGCACAAGGTAGGTAAGATATGATGTCTACCTCCTATTGTTTGTTTCTATTTTTTCCTTATATCTCCTCTGATGGAGGAAAAGTCTGAAGACATTAATAGTTTTTGGATTAAATTGAATACTGCATTTGCAAATGCCCTAACTTGTTGTGCATATGAATATTGTAACTACAATCATATATTTAAAATTTCCATTCGCGGAAATTAACAAGAAAGAGATACCAACTGTTGCCTGAATACAAACATGGAATTAACAAATAATTGCATGTTATCCATGGATGACTAGCTATTGGCTAATTTCCATTTATGTACCGCCCTAAAATAGTTAAATACAGTGAATCTGTACGAGCACTTCCTTCTGGTATGCTTATTTGCCACATCATCGGCGAGCACATTAGCTTTCTAATCTAAAGTCTAGAAGTGTATATTCTTTTGAAACAAGGGTGTAACCATCTGTTAATGAGCCGCCTCAAAATTTTTAACTCCAGGTCAAGATTCTAATAGAATAAATAAATGTAAATTAAATATATTAAGTATGGAATGAAATTTATTATGATCACAAAACTTTACTAACCGTAGTATTGATATCCTTGTTGTGTCCATTATAGCTTTTAATGTGTCTCTTCTATACAAATTGTTAGTTCCATCATCACAATATGTACCACATAACATAATTTAAATTAGTTTTAAATAAATCAATTAAAATTATAATATTCAAACTAATAACGTAGAATTAGATTGATTACCTTGATGGATTCTTTATTATCCAATCTCCAATTGTTGCGCATATGTCCGTACAATAGTTTTATAAAGGATAACTTGTAGATGTCGTTGAAGATTGTATCTTTTTTCCTTCAGCTTTTTTTTTTCTTTTGTCAACTTTTTAATATGTTCAATTTGTAGAGATGTTGAGGGATGTTTCGATTCGGTACCACGAATCAGACTCCTATGGACATGAACATCTTGCTGGAAGATAACGCCTTCCATATTTGATTTCCAGACAGATAATTTGTTCAGCATATTGCTATTTTATTCATCAATGTAAGATCTTACTGAACTTAAACTGCTATCTACATAATTTTACATGCTAGATTGCATGCTTTAGTAGTGTTCTTCTTGCCACTATTGGTGTTAATGGAAGACTTGTTTCTGGTTGTCAAGAGGTGTCTGATAGTGGACTTCTTGTTTTTTGCGATTCCTCAGCAATGCATGCAATAAACAAATTATCGCACAAACTTGAAGTATCCACAGGTTGCATGCTAGATTGCATGTGTTGATAGTGGTCTTGTTGCCACTTCTGATGGTGTTCAAACAATTCTTTTTGGTTTTGAAGAATTGATTGATAGTTGGCTTTTTGATTTTTCAACAATATGTGTTTTCAAGTTGTCACACAAACCAGATAAATCTGATACTATATGACGCTTATATATATATTTTCAGCATCTACTCTATTTATTCTCTAGTTACATAGTTGGAATCAATAGAAGTAGAATTTGGGCCAACTCCAACTGAACTATATGTCCTTGAAGTACCAAGACCGGTCGGCATGTTATCAGTGTTATCTGTGATTTGTTGTGGTACATTGTTGAATTCTCCATTCACACTGCCATCTAGTATATTATGTTGGTTGTCTTATGGCAATGAAAGAGTTGTGTACTACGGTATTTGCAATTCTTCCTCTGCAGTAACACTGCAAGTACTTGGATCTGTAATTGTAATGAAATATTTAAATGATTTATTTTGAATTTATTTTTCAAAAAAGACAAAAAAAAATATAATTAAATGTATAATATAGTGTAATAAAGAAACATAATTAAATTACCTCTTGGGTAGCAAAAATTGCCTAACTATTTTCTCCGTTAATAATTTACTTGGCTTCCATCTGTGCATTCTTGGACTCTTTAATATTTTATATCTACGGCGTCCAATTTTTGGAAATACTTCGTATACCCAGTACTGAAACATAATTGAAAATATATATTAGATATATAAGATTTATACGAGTAAACTAAATTATATATAGATTGGTGAAAAATAAAAGAATAGAAGAAAAATATATGGAATGCAAGTGAATATTCATGTCATGAATATTTACATTCGTTTTACTCATTTTGTTTCATTCTATGTACTCGTTCAAGCAGTGATTCTTGCGGTAACTTTAACAAAACAAAATATACCTTACGGCCTCATGGATACTCAAAGAAATCGTGAAAGTGCTGAACCATGTCTAAAGTTCTATAATCAATGTATCTTCTAGTAGGATTTAAAACACATTCTACCAACATCATTACTCCGAGTTTAAATTTATTTTCTTGATATTCACATAGGTGGAATGCTTCAAAAAGCATTCTCATACTAATTCTTTTTGTACCATTAAAGTATTGATTTCTAGGTATATCGTTGTTGAAGTCAAGATTGATAGATACCTCTTGGAAAGGTAATCCGGTGATGAGACAAAACTCTTACATACCAAAGCGGGTCAAATGGTTATCTAACTTCACCCAACTTCATCGTTTTTTGCCATAGTTGACAAATCTCATTATAAATTCATGAACTAATTTGCGACTGAATTGTTGTTATTCTTCTGCTCTATAAATAACTCCGTATATAAATCCATGAAAATTGCTGCACATTAAGATGCTTGTTGATCTGTGTTGATAAACTCTACAAAATCTTAAAGATATTGATAATTTGGAAATTGAGTGATACTAGCAGAAAATCATTGGTTTAGAGATAGTAAATATTCCAAAGACATCTGCACAAATTATTAAAAAAGCACAATCTATATTAATAATAAAATTTATTTATAAACAAATGGAACTCGAATTTGAAGCCCCGTGTCTAGTAGAGGGTGTTCTCCGATTGTGGAGGGAGCCTCCGTGGGTAGTGATGGCAATTTTCCCCGCCCCGCCCCGACGGGTTGGCGGGGCGGGGCGGGGCGGGGTGGGGGTGCCCCGCCCCGCCCCGAGTAGTTAAAAAAAAATAAATAAATAAAATAAAATTGAACATTGGT
>CAIGRO010144938.1:0-21354 GCA_903798355.1 Fraxinus baroniana | reverse complement strand
AGAGAGTTGTTTTCTTTGTATTTCAATTTTGCGTTTTGAGTTTTGAATTCATTTTGGGTTTTGTATTTTGAGTGTCCATTTTGAGATTGTTGAAAATGTGTTCTTTTTGATTTTTTGAAAAATTGTTTTGCAAACACCTAAAATGTGTCTTGAAAATTTTGGTTCGATTATAATTGAAAATACTCAAAATAACAAATTCTCCTACTCATTTTCAACCATATATTCTTTAATAAAATAATAATTTCCATTACATCAATAAATTTTCATTTTTTTTTCAACCACATATTTTCATCAATCTACTATTCCAAAATACATTTTTCCAACGTGCGTTGCACGTTAAAAATGATATTTGAAAATCAGTTAATATAAATGTGAAATGAACTTTTTATATATTTCAATTATTTATTTACATGTATGATAATAATTAACATTAATTTATATATTACTTATTATACTTCAATCAATTAATTCTTCAAATTCATGCACGTACACTTCATATATTTTGGGGGTTGTTCAATTTCTCTAGAAATACTACAATTCAGTTATTTATGTATGTGCATGTATACTAATTAATATTTAGTTATGGATATGTTAAATATAACATTTAGTCATTAAGTTCATGTATATATGTTGGGAGCTACCTTGAGAATCCCTTCTCTTCTTTGTTATCTCCAACCTCCTTTCTGTCGTTGCTGCCACGACTAAGGTCATCTCGCGATGAAGATCGAATATAAATCGGATCAACTTGTCCCGATTGGTCGTCGAGTTATTTTCAAGCACCAACTGTGCTACCTTCTAGCTTTCCTTGCTTTTTCCCAACAATACAAAGTATAGTCCAATTACAATCGTTATGGCTCCTATCATTACGCAATATTAAAACTGATCCATTTAGGCAAATTGGGGTGAGGATTACTCGAGATACGCTTCACTTCTACCCCCGTACGATTGTCGACCTCATGAGGCCATCTACCACCGTGAGCCCTCTACATTCACATAGGTCGTCTACCACTGTAAGACCTTAATCGCTATTAGACCGTCGACCCCCACGAGACCCTCTACATCCACACCGACCGTCTCCCATTACGTGTTAATGCCACCCTCAATCACATAAATGACAATGTGCCAGACAAAAGTCGTCCAACGACCAACGTAGGTATAACCAACCACTTGAGAAGTGATGGTCATTTTACTGGAACGTGGGTGAAGTAGGGAGGCTTACATGGGACACGTGGTACCAACAACCACCAAATGCACGCTAGCCAAAGGTGCCTATAAATATTTCCAAAGTGAGAAATATTTTTCTTCTTGAAACCCAAACTTCATGAATTCGCATCATACTATCTTTCCACTTTTAAAAATCGATTACTGATTCTCACGCCGGAGGTACAACGGGAGAGAAAGTCCCGACCTCATTTTACAGGTAGCAACCGCAGACCGGAGCAGCCGGACCATCGCACTCGGTAAGGTAAACACGGAGGACAATGTCGAAAACCTTTCATTAGCGCCGTTTGTGGGAACTTCCACTGAACAAAAAAGCTTGATCAAAGAGAAGGACTAGGAGTGAAACACGCACGATCGGGAATACAGCGGAGACAGAGTCGGAGTATGTCGCAAGGGGTCACGACCCATCGCCCTACTGCAGTGCATAACGCATATCCAATTTAGTACCTTGAAGACATAATTGGCAACCATGATGACCCTTTTGCAAAGTCAGACGCAGAAAATCGCAACCCCTCCACAGATTTCGTCGGAGGCCAAACGTGAGCAACCACCCCAGGTGGCTCAAACGGTTACCCCGCCTGTTACTCAGCCAACAGGAGACATGGGGGTATTAGGATTTGTGTTTCCACAGATTTCCCAACCCGTAACAAATTTGGAAAAGAAGATAGACGACGCATTGACCAAGAAAAAGGATGGACGTAGGTAGATGGTTCTGGTGGAAGACCCTTTCGCCCCTGAAATTATGGTCGTACCATTTTCGAAAGGCTTTAAGTAGGCAATAATAGAAGCATATGATGGAGTCTCAGACCCTCGGATCACTTGCGGACCTTCGTTGACTTAATAAGGCTCTAGCATCCCCAGACGTAGTGATGTAGATCATTCCCCCCAACACTCAAAAGGGAGGTTAGAGACTGGGTGACCACACTGGCACCCCGGTTTATAAAAACTTTTGATGAACTTTCTAGGATTTTCGTGGCATACTTCATGAGGAGCAAGAGGAAATGAAAGACGGTTATTGGATTGATGCAGGTGGTGCAGGAGAAAGATGAATCTCTGCAGGAGTATTTGGCTAGGTTCAGTCGGGAAACTCTTGGTATAAGGGACCTTCAACTGTCCGCAACAGTGACAACATTAATGAATGAGCCCTCCACATCCACACCGATCGTCGACCAGCAATATTCGCTGGTCGGCCTCTTAGACCTTTTGATCGGCCCATCCGAAGATGGGTCAGTCGACTCCCTTGTCCCATCGCTTTCACTCTCATCGGAAGATGAAGAAATAAAAGTCTTGTATATGATAAAAACACGAAATGAAGGAAGAAGAGAAAATAAATTACCTTACTAGAGGAGGAAGGAGCTCTAGATTTTTTACAAGAGAGAGAAGTGAATGAATGAGAGCCCCCACACCTCCTTAAATAGTGGTAAAACTTTTGAAAACTTTTGAATTTTTTGGGGGAAATTTCCCCCCAAAACTGAAAATCAATGGTGGAGCGCCACACGTACGATTTGTTATTGTTTTCGACCTCAATTGAACTGATTGACCCGTTTGAATTAAGTGACAACACATAAAAAGGGGTGTAATTAGTATGCTTGAGGAGACTACCTCTTATCGATAAATATAGACAAGAGGCAGAGGGGCTAGTGATACATGATGTCATTGATAATTATCCACGTGGGCAAATTGGGGTGAGGATTACTCGATATACGCTTCACGTCTATCCTCGTACGATCGTCGACCCCATGAGGCCTTCCACCACCGTGAGACCCTTTACATTCACATAGGTCGTCTACCACTAGATATGTCAACGAGTCGAGCCCGAGCTAAAAAAAAAAGCCCAAGCTTAGCTCGAGCTTTTTTTGGCCCGAGCCGAGCAAAGCTTGGCAAAAAAAAAAAGGCTCGGTTCGAGCAGGCTCTAGTTTTTTTGTTCTTTTGGAAAATATATATATATATTTTGGGCGATGCTGGTGTGCAGCGCCCAAAATGGGCGCTCTGCAGGCAGCTATTTTTAAAAATTTTCATTTAATTTAATTTTTTTTTATATGTGGGCTCGCCTGAGCCGAGCTTGAGCCGATGCCCCAAAATGGGGCTCGGTTAGGGCCCGAGCCATCCGAGCTTCTTTGACATCCCTATCTACCACTGTAAGACCTCAACCGCTATGAGGTTGTCGACCCCTACGATACCCTCTACGTCCACACTCTACCATTACGGGCCCAATGTCACCCTCAATCACATAAATGACAACGTGCTAGACAAAAGCCGTCCAACGACCAACGTGGGTATAACCAATCACTTGAGAAGTGTGGGTCATTTTACTGGAACGTGGAGGAAGTGGGGAGGCTTACGCTGGACACGTGGAACTAGCAACCGTCAAACGTATGCTAGCCACATGTGCCTATAAATACCTCCAAGGTAAGAAATGTCTTTCTTCTTGAAACTCGAAGTTCTTGAATTCACATTATACTATCTTTCCATTCTTAAAAATCGATTATTGATTCTCACGTCAAAGGTACAATGAAGGAGAAAGCCTCAACCTCATTTTGCAGGTAGCAACCGTTGACCAGAGCAGCCGGACCACTGCACTCAGTAAGGCAAACACGGAGGATAATCTCGCAAACCTTTCAGAAACATTTATTTTAGTGAAGCATTGGTGGTTTAGGTATTCCATTTCATCTCGCCTTTTGGTGATAATTTTTTCGATATTTATAATTTAGAATCTCGTAAAGTTCTAACTAACAAGAGTAATCGTCATTATGTGAAGAATGGAAATATGAGGAAAAATTCAAGATCCATATTTAGAAGAAATTCCCATATATATATTTTTAGCTTTACATTTTCAATATTTTTGTAGGATTCATAAACCCTAGATGTGTAGGATGGAAATCAATTTGTTACAAATGAAAACAAAATATATTTACATTGAATACAAAGTACCTAAATAAAAGAAGCAATGACACTAAGACAAATTTTAATATTCTGAAAATCAAAACAAAGATGAGTGAGAACCTTTCAACTATCAATGCAACCGGAACCATAAAACCAGCACCAAACACAAATCTGTAGCCCACCAAAATAGGGAATTTCATTCGATCCTTGGATGCCAATTTATATACTCAATTCACTCCATTTATATATGCTCACATTCCTTATTTTTTTTAATCCAATTTATATAGTCTCGTTTCTTTATTGGAAATGTTTTATTTTATTCGTTTACTAATATGCCCTTATTTAATTTGTTTAGTTATAACTAATTTACTATTAGTTGTTAATAATTAAATAAATGTAAATTAAGAAAGTTTTTAGTAAAAAAAATACTTTTTTAATAGCGTCAAATAAGATTTTTTTAATTCGTGTGAAAAATAAAATCAACCTATATAAATGGGATGAAGAAAGTACTATACTAACTCCAGCAAATATAGTCATTGTTTGGCCCCCATTTTGGAGAATTTATAAATTTTGGAATAGTGATTGATGAGAGAATGTGTGATTCAAAATAATGAAATTTTTTAGATTTATATGTAATATTATTTATTTGAAGAATATGTGATTAAAAATAAGCAGGAGAAAAATTTTAAAATTAAAACGGGCCAAACAAGGGCATAGTTTGCACCACCACCATCACTAATGTTGTCTTCAATCCGTGTATCAAGTTGCATATCTTCCCCCATTCATCCATAATTCCCCAAACCCAACAAAAAACCCCTTGAGAAATAGAGGATTTTTCAATCAAATTCCCAACCCAAAAATGTAAATAAATTTACCGAGAAGAAACTTAAAAGCCCTTGAGAGAATGAGGATTTTTCATTCAAACTCCCAAACCACAAACGCAAATAAATCTACCAAGAATAAGATAAGGAAAAAAAAAAAAAAATCTAGAGAGAACATAAATTAAGAATCCTGAGTTCTTGTTTGGGAATATGAGAAGAACCAAGATTGAAATGGATGAAGAACTCAAAGTTCACAACGCACATGTACGTGCATATCAGTATGAAAAATACTATTCACGGAGAAAACTATTGGTGGTCGTCATACGTGACATACATGTGACAATATAGATGTCAGTTAATCCTTAATCTTGAAAAGTCCAAATTCTTAGGAAATGTGAGAAATTAAAGGGGAATAAATGTAAATATTCACAGGAAACGTGGACTGCAAGACTTTACCTTTCTTGTGTTTGTGCACGTGTAAGATTGAGTCATGCTCTTTAATGCCCATTTAACAATCATTAATTTATTTTATTGTTTGCTAAATTATCATTTTCAAATTTCAATCATACAATAAAATATTTTACACTTATACCAAATTTTTTTTCCTACTTTTTAACCACACACTCTCCCAAAAATTACTATTCAAGATTCTTTTTTCTACAATAATAGTTGTCAAACATGCTCTTAATTGCAATACAGAGCGAATTATTGACCTTGCACGCCTTTTATTTTTATTTTTACTTTTTCAGAATAAATTTGAAGTGTTATTCAACACTAATTTAGGTGACGATAGATTCTATTGATTTATTGTCGGGTGCGTCAAATAAAATTTTCATAATACATCCCAACACTGCATTGGTGTTGAGTATCACTGGTCAAACCTGAAAAATATTTTGGAAGATACATTTTAAACGTGGACCCGGAAAATCCTCGAGAAATTATTCCAATAATTTAAACTTAAAATATTAAATTGATAACAAAATGCAACTTTACAAAATTAAAAGAGTAATTTACACACATTTTTTTAATATAACGTGATGATCAAAGAAAATGTGTGATTTTTTCCTAAATTATATGATTCGTTTTTTACCCTTTTTTTTTTATTCAAATTCCAATCAGCTGATAAGAAAATGGTTTAAATATAGAAGTTTTGCATTTGAGAAGAAAATTGCTGTTTACCAGTTATTTTCCTTAAATTTCTCTGCCTTAGATAGAATATTGGAGCTTTTTCTACAAATTTTAAGTGCTATATATTCTCAAAAAACTCTCATAATCAATAAAACTTTCAACCATCTCTCTCAAAAATAAAAATAAATAAATAAAAGAATTCCATAAGAGAGAGAAGGTTGTTCTTTTTTTGAGAGATTCAAGAAATATGGGTGCTTGTGCTAGTGTATCTAAGGGAATGAAGGATGAAGACGCCGCCGCACCCCTCCCGGAACAACCCAAGGAAGAAACAACCGCCGCCGAGGTTGTGGAGGAGAAATCTGAGAAGGTAGAGGCCAAGGTTGAAGAACCTGCTGAAAAGAAACCCGAAGGTGTTGATCAGAAGAAAGAAGAAGAAAATGATCAGAAGGTGGTCGAGAAAGAGGTCATTATTGAATTAGCGTAATTTTTCTTATTTATTTTTGAAGAAAGGTATTTGATGAAATTTAATATTTGAAATTAATTTCTATTTTTGCAGAGCGAAGCACCAAAAGAAGAGTCTAAAATGGAAATCAGCCAATCCGCCGTCGTAGAAAAGGAAGAAGCCAAAGTCGAGGTGATTCCGGCTTCCGAAACTGTGACGTCGGAGCCAGAAAAGAAAGAGGAAGAAGCCAAAGTCGAGGTGATTCCGGCTTCCGAAACTGTGACGTCGGAGCCAGAAAAGAAAGAGGAAACTACTGAAAATGAGAAAAAATCCGAAATTGTCGAGGAAAAGAAGTGACGACTTTCGAACATGGTTTTCTATAGCCGATTTCTTAGGGACACTTAATTCTTAGTTTTTTAACGTACCATTGTTGGTGTTACAAGATGTTTGTACGTATGACATTTGATTGGTCTATTTTAATTTATTTTTCTCGTCCTTTCAACTCTTTAAATTTTATTCATCATTATGATTAATTTGTTTAATTGATTTTAATTACTAAAGGGTAAATTTTATTACCACTACAAATATTATTAATTACACCACAAATTTCTTAATCTTTAAGTAAAATTAAATAATTAAAGTTTTAATATGTTTTTTAATTAAATAAATTATAGATACACCACAAATATAAAACCTAATTTATTTTTTTCTTTTTCCTAAACATCTAATTGCTCATAATTATTTCAGCGACTTTTTCTTTCTTCCACGGATTGTTTTCCATAGCCTGCACTACTGCCCAGTTTTCTATCAGTATTGGAAACCTAATTCTTCTACACTATCTGAGTTCCGTATTAAAGAATATAATCAGCACAATAATTTATCAGAATCGCTGGCAGAAATGTAACCGACAAGAATTTTCCAAGGAAAGACTAATTCATTGAAGAACTTAAACAAATTTGAAAATTGGCAATTTCAAAAGTAACAATCCATATATTTCTTTCAATCTGTAATACACCAAAACCCTAAAAATAGGGAGGGAGGGGGATGTGACGTAAACATGGAATCATCATGCAAATGATTTGAAATCTATCTTCTTTAAAAAAATCCAACATAATATTACAATTAAAATATTGTTAAAAGCATTAGAAAGGCTATGAACCAGCATATAAGGGTTCCTAGGCAAAAACTCTATTGCATTTAACATTGAGATACTGCAAATTCTTGTTTTAGAATCAGTGAAAATGTTTAAAGGATGAGAAAAATAATGAGTAATATTGGGGTGATGGGTACACCACGATATTTTTTTTAGTTTTTATTAGATTAAGAGTATAATTGTAATTTTATTATCGTATATTTATTGAAAATATATTTTAATTGTGGTGTAGTAAATAAATTTTATAGTTGTAATATAATTACCCATTACTAAATGGTTAAATTGAAGTAGTAGCTAGAAAAGCATGTGGCTGATTCTATAGAATTTGTAAAATACATCATCAACCCACACCACATGGTTCGTTTGTTTCACTTAAATCGGATGATAATAGAATATTTGTGTTTCGCCCATCACATAAAAATGACTTAGGAATTTAATAAATAAAATAAAAACAAGATTTGTCTATAAATTGAGACCAAACAGTTGAGAATGATGATTTAAAGAGTACATATTTGTAGGAGATGAAGGGAATGATTTACCTTTTGTTGGAAGAGTCGCATAAACATGACAAAATAAATGCTCGACTAATGTGAATTATTTTAATTGATGACATCTAAATGGGACAACACGATTATATAATTACAAACACGCCAAATGTGTTAAATGATAGAATTTCACATCGAACAAAGATGAAAAATATTGACTAACTTATAAAGGATTTTGTTACTCCTCTTAACAAGGTTGACATTTTAAGATGGAACCCTAAATTTTAATATGGTATCAGAGTTCATTAAACTCCAACGTGCAATTTGATTCGGTTAAAACTCAAAAAAATGAGCATACTGATTTCAAGATGATCTGTTCAAACGAGCTACCATCTTACGAGGGCATATTTAGAGATAGAATCCACATCGAATAAAGATGAAAAATATTGACTAACTTATAAAGAATTGAGTTACTCCTCTTAATAAGGTTGATCTTTTAAAATGGAACCCCAAATCTTAACAAAATGAACGATTGCAAGTAATCACATATATCTATTGCCTTTTTTCTCATGTATGTTAAAAAGACGATACTTTATAAATATTTGAATAAAAGAATATCTTACTTCGTTTGCAACACGTGTTACATTGTGTTTTAGCCACATTATTTTGGAAAAATGTATTCTGAAATAGTAGATTGATGTAGAATGTATGGTTGAAAAAAAAAAGAAAAATTAATTTATGTGATTTAAAATATTATTTTATTGAATAATGTGTGGTTGAAAATGAGTAGAATAATGAAAATGAAAATTTTAATGTGTACCCAATATGAGCTTATTAGTAAAATAAGAAACACCTTATAAGATATGTAAAGATATTCTGTTATTTTTCTAAATGTTAATTGATTTTCTATAATTAAAATGGCAATTGCATGTTGCCTTCTTGGAATAGATTTTACTTATAAAACTTCGCTTTTTAAAAAACAACCAAATAATGCTGTCCAGTATAAATAGGAATGACAATGGACGTATCGAGATAGTTGTTCTCGCTCCTCGCTTTGTCGAGTATTTTTATCTCGTTGTCTTGCTCCTATACACGATTAAAGGAAATATAAATACTACACACTTATTCGATGCCATTTATATTTATTTATAATTCAAATCATTTATAAAAACTTCCCAAACATGTCAAAGCAAACCATTTTTAAGTCTTATTTTTTTTTTCTTAAACTCATTTTTAACCACACTTTTTTGAGACTTACCATTTTTATGAGTTTTTCAATCACACATTTCATAATTAAAAATTACTAAAAATTTAATTTTTAACCAAATTGGAAAGATATGTCATGTGGTGTCAATCGAGCCAAGCGACTTGTCGGCTCGTGAAAATACGAGCCACAAACCGCTCGGGCTAGTCCCCGAGCCCGAGCCAGCCCGAGCTGAGTTTTGGACGAAGCAGCACATTTTGTTTTTTGTTTTTTAATTATTTTAAGGTTTAGAACAAATATAGTAAATTTTTTTTTAAAAAAGTCGAGCTCGACTCGACTCGCCAGCCATGAGCTCGTGGGCCGAGCCTAGCTCCAGCCACGAGTAACGGCTCGACTTGTTACAAATGAGCACGAGTTCTGCTCGACTCGACCCATTGCCTTCTCTAAATATGTCATATAAATGAAAAGTAAGTTCTTACATTTAATTAATTTATTTAAATCAATAATTTCCATTAAAGAGGGGTAAGATGAAAATGACAAAAAATAAAAGATATGTATTGCACAATGACATGAAAAGGTACGGACTTTTGTGCTATTTACCCATTAAAAAGCGTACCACCCGGTTGACTTGGCCAGATCCACAAGCCCCCAAAGACGTCACTGTTCAATTTATCGTCATTCTATTTCACCTCGTTTCACTCCGCCGCTCTAATCCCCAAACAGAGGTGAGCCATTGTGATATCTCAGGTTTATGATTTCAGATCTACTCGTTCGTTCATCAGTTCACTCTATTTTGAGATCTAGTATTTCATTTTATATTGAGCGTAAGCATTTCTTTAGATCGATATTGAGTTGATTTGTTTAAAAATTGTTTTATGCAGGTGACTTTGTTGTCTTTACCATCTGTTTTATTATGTGAGTATTAGCGTTCACTTATAAATGCTTTTTTTTTCCCCAAAATTGGGATTTGATATTGGTGATTCATTTTATCCACCAGAAGAATTCCATTTTTCGTTTCTGAAATAATTATTGAATTATTAAGAATTCACATACTTTCTGAGCGGTATGTGTTATTAGTTTACATGGTACAGCAAGCTAATGTAGCTTTTACTGAATTGGAAAATAATTTCAATTGCAAGATGCAAGGGTTAAGTTTATATCAGGAGTTGAGATTTTTCTTTTTAATTTATGAATGTATCAGAAAATAATATGATCGAGTTATGTTGTCCCCTTTGCGTTATGGAATAATGTCTTAATAGGTTCTGGGATTATACTTTACTGTTCCACGCAGGCTTTAAAAAATGAAACCTCAAGGGCGTTTTCTCGTAAGGGAAATCTCCATCAGAACCCCCTTCCCCCTCCCCCTCCCCAGACCCACCCCCCGGCGCGTCCCCTGTGAACTGAATCAAGACTTCCATTGGGTCTTCCCGCTAATCTATGTCTCTTAGGATAATTAAGTCCAGTACCGGTTTAAAAAAGTATCTCGTAGAATGGTTATATGAACTATGGACATAAATGTTGAAGAGAAAAGAAATGTAGAAGCTTGATCTAACTTCTGAATAAATCGGTTTCTCACATTTCAAATAAGCTTGTGAAGCATAATTTGCTTGTTATTGCCTAAAACTATTAAGCATTTGAGATAAATAATAATTAATAAGTTAAATTAAAAAAACAATAATTAAGAAGTTGGCTACCAACAGAGCCATCTGTCTTCCTTTTAGGTTTGGCATCAATTTAATAAGTATCCTCATCTGTTGTGCAAACTTGTTTTGTTAATCTAGGTCGGACGAAGATCCTGTAGATCCAAAGCAGGAACTTGAAAAGAGATGCAAGGCACCATGTACGCGACCACTTAAAGAATATCAGGTGATTTTGACTGAATGGAAATAAACCTTCCTTTTTCTTTTTCTAATTTAATGTCTGCTTCTCCATTTTTCAAGTTTCCTGCCTTTTGTGTTCTTTTCACCTGATACTTAGTATTGCTAAAGCCTAAATGAAATTTTCTATGCATTTTACATTTTTCAGTTTTTCGTTCGCTCTTCTTTTTGTTTAAGCTGTTATTACAATCTGATTGGAAGATTTGTTGTACTCCTTGTAAAGTAGAGCAATGCAGTTTATTTACCAATTAAATAATCGTGCACTAGACAAACATATACAGATCTGCTTTCCCATTCCATTCCATTTTGATGCTTCTTATGTTCTTGATATTCCAATAAAATGTTGAGCACCTTTAGCATTTAAGGATTATTACTACAAATGCAGGTGTGAGATAAGCGATCCACATCTGTGAGATAAGGATCACAATGTGTGTGTGCATATCTTTTGCACATTTGTCATCCACATATTTTTACACTGAAGTGAAAAATATCTACATAGAGCAATGTTTGATCTAGAATTTTTGAGAATAGATTTTGTGAAGAGTGATTTTTTACTTCTAATAGACCATGGATTAGATTAGAATCATTCTCAATGTGTCCATAAGGTGATACCATTTTTTTGTTGGGTTTGGGCGGAGACCAAATATCTTGACAGCGATACCACCACAGATATACTTACTGACAAGAGAGTGAGATTGACCCATCCAAGAGAGAGAACACAGGAGTGATTCCCCCCAACAAGGTCGTGGAGAATGTATGGTTAAAAAGTAAGGAAAATTTATCGATTCATGTGCAAAATTATTTTATTCAGAGAATGTAAGGTTAAAAATGAGCGTGGACAAAATGAGTTTTAAAAAATCTGTACCAAACAGAGGCTTGATAACCATAAGAAGTGATACCTGATCATAAGAAAGGAAAAGGGCACTTTTGACATGTCTTTTGCTTCATGTAGAACATCTTTTGGAAGAAATTATTTTAATTTTTGTTTAAAAACTAACTTTTAAAAGCACTTCCCATTCCAGAAGTGCTTTTAGTGGAAACCAATAAACCATAATGGACCAACTTCCCGTAAAAACTCTTTTAATTATCATAATTATTTTCATAAAATTAGTCAAATGGGTCCAAAAGCAGCTCCGGGGTCTCAGCAGCTACTTTTGGCTTTTCAAAAGCCATGCCAAAAGGCCAAACATACATAATGATATATGTTCTGTGCATTATGTTTCAATTGTTCATTGGGATGTTTACTTGCAAGAACTTGATAAAAGTTGAATATATTTGTTCTAATGTATCTTTGGGTTAACGTTATCATGGAATTACTTGTCATGTCAGGTCAACAAACATAAAAAATAACTCAGGTATAAAGGAGCGAGTTTCAATTATGGATAACTTCTTGTAAATGGGTAATGTTAATTAAGAAAAGTTTCTAATGGAAAGCAGTAGATGATAGTTGATATGCTTATTCCTCTGGGAGAGATGTTTTTAGAATTTAATTTCTTTGTGTGTGGTGCAGTGTATTCTTACAGGTTGCCATATTTTGATATTTATAAACTAATGGCCTTTT
The DNA here is from genome assembly GCA_903798355.1 of Fraxinus baroniana. Classification (NCBI taxonomy): domain Eukaryota; kingdom Viridiplantae; phylum Streptophyta; class Magnoliopsida; order Lamiales; family Oleaceae; genus Fraxinus; species Fraxinus baroniana. The sequence continues at coordinate 8,579 of CAIGRO010144938.1, read as the reverse complement.
TTTCATTGACATTTATGGATGTTATGGGATTTCTGTAATTTTTTTTGATAACCATGGATGTTCGGGCCAGCTTACGCGCACCTCGACTAATCCCACAGGGTCCTGAAGTTTATGGTCTGGTAGTCACATCAGTGGCTCTGAGGGGATTTGAACTGGTGATCATTGAGGAGAAAACTCAAAGTCTTGACCAATTAAGCAATCCCTCAGGGTTTTCTGTAATTAGAATCCACACAACTCTTTTGACATTCCCCTTTCCCCTTCGCTCTTGGCCTTGCCAATTGTACCCCTTATTGCCCATTGTTCCTACATCTCCACGTCCACCCACTTCGAAACATCTTGCAATTTATTTTCATCCTCTCCTTGTTCAGATTTGCTTTTGTATAGGCAACTACTGGTTACCTCATCTATGCACACCAAATAGATGGAAAATAAATTATTATTTTGATGGGACAGGATGGAGCTCAAAAAGCTCAGCTTAATGTTGAATTGCTTCAGCTAATTTCTTTGAAGTTGGGGGATCGTAATTTTGGACCAAAGAATCCCCAGACTTTCCACCATTTGATGAATACCTGTGTTTGTATGCGTATTTTGAAGAAAAGAGATGGTAATATTACTTGCTACAAGGCAGTTGACGACTTGACAACAAGTCATGACTCGCTGCTAGGCAATGGGTCTAACTCTCACCACACATTATTTGCAACTAGACAATTGATCTTTACTTTCTGATAGGCAATTGATGTGTTGCTCATCAGTCACAACAGATCAACTAATTAACCAATTCAAGGTTGTCGAGCAATTGAGTGTGAAAATCAGACATCTGGAAGAATTTTTCGTCTGGTGTCTAAGGAACTTAAATTAGCATTGACATGAGACGAATATGAGCTTTATATAGTAGCTTGTTATATCCATAACTCATGAACATCCTTTTCTGTTTGTGTGGCATTCGTTTATGGCTTGGGTGCTTCATGTACTCTTTTCTTTCATTTTGCTACCCTATACTGAAAGCTATTGTCAATTGCAAGTGCTAATCTAAAGTTTCTGATAGGCATGTTCTAAAAGGATCCAAGGTGATGAAAGTGGGCACAAGCACTGTACTGGACAGTACTTCGATTATTGGCAATGCGTTGACAAATGTGTAAGGCCATCTTTCCTGTTAATATTTATTCCCCTGCCCCCTCTTTTTCGGGTATATTTCAATTTTATATTAATATTTTGTCTGTTTTGCTGCTGACATTGGTTTTTAATACACAGGTTGCAACAAAGCTATTTACTTATCTTAAATAACTGGGCAATACCTCATTGTTGTGGTGGCACCAGATAATGCTCTTTTGTTCAAAATTGGTTCAGTATTATTCTATTTTTGCGAAAACCGTTGATGCTTGTATGCTGCTAGTTAGCTAAATGGAATGTTGAACTATGAGCACTGCATTGCTATCAATAAAAGTAAAATTGTGGGATTGACTTTTATTTGCAAATGAATGATGTTGCTTTTGTTTAACAACTTACTACCAAGTGTTTTGGAAAATTTTCTTTGTTAACTTCATAATTCATTTGCATGCTAGTCTGAGAGTTTCCTTAGTTGCTCGTTTATACCTTTTTAGCATCATAGCTCTGTGTGCAAATCATATGTGGAACTTGAATGCCACTAATGGTTCAATTGTCGAATAAATAAATCAGGCATCACATACGTAATGCCACTAATGGTCTAATGTTGATGTTTTGGCATGTTGTGACGCATACTTAAATGGAACCTGCACGAAATATCCTTTCTTTTCTTTTTTCTCTTTGTCGGACTACCGGTACATTTTGGAAGACATCAGCGAACTTTAGTACCACATTATGATGTTCTATATTGGCATTGCCCCCCTTTTGCATGCGGATATATTTACAGAAAATGATTTTTTTCTTTTGCTTCTAGAGAGAATTTTCGAATGCATATACTTTGAAATGAAAAAAAAAAAAAAGAAGGAAAAGTTGGCTAAGTTTTGTCTAATTGGATTCAACCCTTTTGTCTAATTTCAACATCTTTTACATATTTCCAAAAATATCATAAATCCAAATTTTTTATTTCTCTCTCTGCGCTTAGACGACGAGCGTGTTGACCGTTCGTATTCAGATGTAATCAGAAATAAAGAGAGGACTTGAAAAATTCCATAATGGGTTGGTTATTTAAGTCACGACGATCCTTCACTTTCATTCGCGCATTGTCACCACACGTAATCCTCGCAAGTTTCGTGCTTTGTTTTCTTCCGGTTCAATTTGTTTGTTTTCTAAAACCCTCGTAACAGAACACGGTACTTTCTGTATAGAAATTAAACCCCTTCAACAGGCTTAGAGATCCTCTGCCAATCCGATGGCACCCAAAAAGCTTCTTGTCGCTGATCACAATTCAAATCCTAAAACCAAACTCGGCCCACCCGCCACGCCGCCGAATTCCGCTTCATCTTCGTCAACAATCGCTCTACAGTCCGATAAGAGGACCAGGGACCTTCCAAATTTATCCGATTGTCATTGCTGCGGGATGCGAATCAATCACAGCAACCCGGAAGATCGGCTGCAACCATTGGACAGTGTCTGGCGCATTGTTCTGCTCTGTAGAAAATGCAGTAAGAAAGTTCAATCAGGCCAAACATGCTCTTACTGCTTCAAAGAAACTGCGAATTCAGGTAATATTGTTAAATGTTGTGATTGTGGTCGCCAAATTCACCATGATTGTGTTAAGGATTATGGGGATTGCACGCCGTGGTGTTATTTGGGGTTAGGGTTTAAGGTCTGTGTGGATTGTTGGGTACCGGATTTGCTAAAGAGTTGTGTCAGGATTCATAGGAGGAGTGATTGTAAGGTTGTGGTGAAATCTTGTGCAACTGAGGGGGATTGGCAGAAGGTGAAGAAAAATGAGGTGGAGAAGAAGGTGAAGATGGTAGACATTGGAATGGAGAAGGCTTTGAGGAAGTCTGTGGAGGCGAAGAATGCAGTGAAGTTGGCAGAAAATGTGTTGGATAAGAACGGTAAGAAATGTAATAGTGATAGTAGCGATGCAATTAAGGTAGTCGATGATGTGGAATTAGCAATACAATTGGATTGTACAATGAATAGTTCACCAAGGATTTTGAGGAATAAGTGCATAGGGAAGTCAAGTTGTTTCGAAATTTTGAAGAGTAGGGATTCCATTAGTTTGTCGGCTAAAAGATCGGGTTTAGGAAGGAATGATGGTGAAGGTTGGAATCCGGACACGTGTATTAATGTTATGGAGAACGAAATACTTATAGGGACTAGCGAGAATGATTCTTGCCTTCAAGCGAATAAATTGAAACAGGGAGTAGTAACTTACAAGAGGGACAGCAAGAGGAAGTTATGGCAAGTAGATGTCAACGACTTTGTGGTTTCTGAATCTAAGTGTAGTCAGCAAGATGATTCGAGGGACGAGTTACATTTGAATGGCTCTAAGTCTGGGTGTCAATTAAGATTCAATGGTGATATCTACAAGCGGGACAAAAAGAGGAAGTTATGGCATATATATGATGACAATGCCATGGTTTCTGAATCTATTTCTAATCTGCAAGATGATTTGAAGTACAATTTGCATTCAAATGGTGCTAAGCCTTGGTGTCCGTTGAATTGTAATGGTAATATTTACAGGAGGGATAAAAAGAGGAAGTTGTGGCAAGTAGATGATGACAGTGTCATGGTTTCTAAATCTAAGTTTAACCAGCAAGATTGAGAGTGGCCTTTGATCCCAAGTGATGCAATAGAAAGATTTAGTCAAGAGCCCATAATTTACAAGCGCACTAGGTTCAAGTTGAAGGCATGCCAAGAAAGTGGCAAGGCACTTGTATTTGGAGAATGCAATTCTGGTCTTTACAACAGAGTGACCTTGGAACCTCAGTATCATCGGCGAGATGATTTAAAACATGAGTTGCCTTTGGAAGACAGTAGTAATAGTTGTACAGTAAATGTGATGCCGAGATAACTGTCTAATGGAATTTACAAAGCAGCTGCATTCTGATGCATCTCAGAATGAAAACCACGCCTCAGTTGTTTTTTTGGTTAATAGAAAGATTAGTTGGTTTGTGAAGTGTGATAACAAATTGATTTTGTCAGATGGAAGCTCATACAAAGAAGAGCCCTAGGTAGAACAGGTATAAAAGTTGTTTGTGACTCCTAATTTTTCTTTTACTGATGAAATTCAATGTTTTTACATGTCCCAAAAATTAAAAATGCTACAACCCAAAGTACAAAAATATACCACAATAAGGAAACACGCCCAATTTTCTGCAGGTATTGGCCGATATAATGTAATCATAGTAATTTTGGGCGAATGTTGATTAAGCAAGTTGCCAGAAAGTAAAAGGAAAAACACCTAGGAAACAAGTAGCAAAACACAATAAAAATTAAAAACTAAAAGAAGTGACATGACATGGTATTAGTTTTGGACGTTGAAGTATTTTTGTTTCCTTTTAATGGTTGAGAGTATACCCTATGGGCTAATAGAGATTTCACTGGCTTTGTTAGTTAGAGCTAGCTTTTCTATCATTTCATTGTCTATGAACTTTTTTCTTTTACTTTCTCTAGGACAGCGTCCATCACTTCTCGAATGCGGTTCATATTATTAAGTTCGGGATACAAGTTTATTAATTCTTGGGTTGATTTATAGTCAACATCAAGTCCTACCTCTCCCTGGGCCATCTCCTTGGTCAAAGCTGCAAAGTCTACATTTTGAAAATCGAGAGTAGGAAATTTTTTTACAATACTTGGGCGATTGGAGTATCCTACAAGCTTCTCTTGAAGCTGTGAATCAATTTTTTCTAGAATCTCATTATGAGCTACTGCACCCTAATCGTGAGCAAAAGAAATGAAAAATCTAGAGGAAATCAAAGCAAAAAATTGGTGGCCTGCCGACAATCATCTGCTATCGAAAAGCTGCTTGATACTGATGGACTGTGATCACACTTCAATTGAAGATGTAGAGAGCTAGGGCGCTATGTCCTTTCCACTTAATTCTCTTCCCTAATCCAATTTTTTTTTTTCCTAGTTTTGAGGTTTGGTATTTGTTCGAAACACAGCCCAAACAACCGATAAACGTTCTGATCAAGAGACTAACGCAAAAAACTGGGATCAGTAAAATATGCTCTAAAAGAACAAGGCTGTGAGGTCCCCCAATGCGCACGTCACATATAGGCAGACCGTAAGGTGTGTGCCATGGGCACTTTTGAAGACACTGNTGATTATGCTCATCCTCTGCTCACTTTCGGATCACGATTAGAGCTGAGAATGAGCTCCAGGTTGATTATGACTTTGAGCCTTGAATCACGTTGAAACTTGAAAAAAATCTGAGATGCTTGGCCTGGATCTCCATATAGGCAGACCGTAAGGTGTGTGCCATGGGCACTTTTGAAGACACTGCTTGCATGGACTGCCTTTTCCTATAAGACTGCTAATGCAATGTTTTTTTTACTAACCTTCATAATGGATTATTGGTTCATTGGCATGTCTTCTGATGGAGGTTGTTGAAAAATAGTTCTTTTCTTCTGTAAAACAGGAATGTGGATGGTTGATTGTCTCGTCACTTAAAGATTGTCAACTATCTGGTTTGTATAATGCTAGAACTGACAAATTGGTATTTGAGTGCTTGGTGATTCCTGAGACCACTTCACTAGAATTGTAAATGGCACTGTGGTTAACAATTCCCGTAGCTTTATGCCTATTCATTTGATTCCATAATTACTCTCCCCGTAGTTGCCTGGAACAAGATGAGAAAAGAAGGGTCATCACATTCCCCCAGTTTCGTAGGTTTTGCCTCTCACTTTATATTTTGGGTCATCTAATGAATTGCAAGATTGCAAGCTTTGAGATCTATGGCCGATAGTGTGATGTGTTTTGACTTTGTAATATGTAGGAAGTTGCTATATATGAAGCTTTCATTCTGTAATAAGAGGCGACATAAATTTTTTACCATCACGTGCATCTTGTTCTGTCATCAAGAGACAGCAAAAATTATTGAAGGATGCATATGCTACAAAGCCTTGAAGTTTGTGTATTTTTGGGAAAATATAAATTTGTTTTATAAATCTATACTTCGTTTCTGAAATATGTTTGATTGATTAATGTTCCCAAAGTAGTTGTTGTGAACCATCTATCACCTGTTAGGGCAAGGGCATTTTCTTCGTTGTGAATTGATTCCACAATCTCGAGTGAAGTTGAAATTAGAACATATTTAGGCAGTTTTTCTTTTGTCTCGAACTGATATGATAAGAATTGAATTCTTGACTCTACATTACTTTCATGTTTATCTTGCCTTGTGTTCTCTATCGGTTTAGGGATTTAAGAATGTCAATCCGACTTGTCGGTTCGAGCGGCCCAAGAAAAGTCCGAGCTGGCTCAACTCGTGGCTCGTTGGGACCGAGCCCCAGCTCAAATTGAGCCTCATTTTTTAGTATTGGCCCGAGCTTGCCCGTGTCTTGGAAGTAGGCAGCTTTGGCTCGGCTCAAAAAGGCCTAAGCTGAAAGCTCGAGCCAAACCCTCATTTTTTTGTTCAAGCTTTGGCTCGACTCTAGCCAAAAAAGCTTGATTCTTTGTTACGTGAGTAAACTACTTTTTTGGTTCACCAGCTGGCTCGGCTCATTTACATCCCTAATCGGGTTACTTGTTTCAAGGTATTATGTTGACTAGTCCTGTAAACACGGTCGATGAGCTTAGTATAGTTTTTAAATATTATGGGAGCATTTCGATTCCAATTTTTGAGTCCAATTTTTGAGCTTTTATGATCCCCGTGTTTTAAACTTTTGTGATGTGGATCTGGTGCCTCCCTCTTTATGAGACACTTTTGTGATGTGGATCTGGTGCCTCCCTCTTTATGATAAAAAAATCTATGATTGATTTAGTGATGGCAACGGGGCGGGTTCGGAGTGGGGCGGGTTTTTTTGCCATCTCTAGATTGATTATCAAAAGCACAAAACTTACCAGGGAGCGACTCAACAGTACAATATACAAGATTTTCACCTTTTTATTTTTTTATTTTTTAATCTTTGATATGGTATAAAGATATCCAGCTCCTCTACAAAATAAGTTGCCCAATGTTTTCAAGAACTGGTTTGTTTGCTGATTATTCTTATCCTTGGTTTTTATTTTCATAATCAACATTTGGATCCAAGTGTTCTCTAGTTTCCCTTCCAAGTTTTCTTGCATTATCGCTAGACATGCCTAGGCTAGAATTGATCATAAACAAAGTTTATATCGAAATTATTTGTTTGGATACATAAAATATGTTACAGTTGAAACCTTATATTAAAATTAATATAGTAGATTGATGGATCACGGAATAAATTCCAATATATAGATAATGATACTCTTAAGGGTTCGTTTGATACCCTTAATTTTCCAAGGATTTCACACTTTAATGGTGTTTGATGGACCAAATTTTGCATAGAAAATCTTTTCACACGCCGTATTTTCCGCGTATTGGAAACAAATTTCATAAACAATTGTAAATTTTTTTTTATTTTTTTTTTGGTATTGGAAACAAATTTCATAAACAATTGTAAATTTTTTTTCTTCACTTTAATGGACAATTTTCATGTAAAACAAAACCAAACGAACACTAAATTTTGATAAAAAAAATTTCGTTTTTTTTTTATTTTTTTACATTTTTGCAATGGAAATAAATTTTATAACCAATTGTGGAAAACTTTATCACTTTGATGGACAATTTTCATATAAAATAAAGCCAAAAGCACACAAAAAGATCAAAAATTTTAAAATTTTTCGGGTGAAAAATTATACCAATCAAACACATTTAATTAATAATTTCCTAAAAAACAAATTCTAGATAATTATTTTCCCAAAATTCATTTTCTTTTTATTCATTTTTCACCCTTACAATCCAACTACCCTAATTGTAATTTGATGGTAGAAGGAAGGCGAATTGTGATTTCTTCGATTTAACTTTTTCAGTTAAAGTGTCTCTGTGGGGATGGGGTACCTTGTGACAATTATTTGTCTCCTTTTTTGGGATATACACGCAAGTTTGGAAAACATATTGAACATCAATTAATTATAGCAGTTTGAGGAAAAAGTTTACATGACGTTTAACATAACTTTATTGAATTCACATTATTCTTGTCATCTTGATGCATGTGTATGTGAACTGGATGTCACTAAATTTAACTAAAGAAAAAAAATATAAAAATCTTATCATTTCAATACTATTTACTGTATATAGCCTTGATGCTAAAAATTGCAAAAGGAAGAATATTTAATTCTTATTACGCATGCCCATGTTTTGCCTTCTAGGTGAAACCTCGACCCCCTAAATACGGTTAGAAGTCTCGATAAAAGTTGGATCGTTCATTCAAAGAGATCTCGAGCCACTCAAAAGTAACGATTCGATGTGGCCACACTTACTTTGTTTCTATCTCTTATCACCTCGAACGTCAAGGTAGCACGATTTGCCCGACTTGAGATCTGAAGTGTCGTGATTTAAATCGATGGAAAATAAGAGCGTCGAATCGAATCAAAACTTTTCTCTCAACCTAGGGTTCTTAGGCCCACCCCACCCCGTATGTAAACACACAAAATCCCCA
>CAIGRO010144924.1:0-18217 GCA_903798355.1 Fraxinus baroniana | reverse complement strand
AATAAATCTGTAATTTATAATTATGAATATGTGACCATTAATCACAAAATGTGACTATTAATCATAAAATGTGAATTTATTATCTTTATTTAATAAATATTTTTAATTAATTAAATTCATACCTGATTTTTGAATTTTCAAACTATTTACCTTACTTTTGAATTGAATAAAGTATACACCTTAGATATGAATTTTTTCCCTTTGTAGATTTCATGGATTCTTTAGAGATCTGTATTAAATTAGTGGAAGTCTTTGTTGTAAACTTAGTGATGTCTCGGCCCTTAAGCCCATGAGCTCGGCTCGGCCCACGAGCCGAGCCGCGAGCTTTTTGAATTTTTTTTCACATTTTCTTTTTAGTTTTTCACGAGCCCACGAGCCAAGCTCGGACTTGTCATTTGACGAGTCCGAGCGAATCGTGTTTTCACGAGCCGTGCGACCAAGTCGACGGGCCGCTCGGCCCGTTTGCCATATCTATGCAAACTTATAAGCTTCATTTTAAAACTTTTAGAGGCTTTTGTAAAATTCAAAAGACTTTTGAAAACTNTTTTGTAAAATTCAAAAGACTTTTGAAAACTTTCATTTGAAATAGAATTTATGTGGATTTAGGACAATCCCCCCTTCCTTTTTCCCCATATAATAAAAAAAATATTTTAAAAAGAATAAAAATTTAAGACCTTAATTAAATAAATAATAATTATTATTATACATATAAAAAATAAATTTAATATTCAATATTATTAATATAAGATACGTTTAAAGAATAGATAAAAAATATATTTTAATTTAATTATAATTTAGTCTATATAAAATTTTATAATTTAATTAAAAATAGATAGTTTTCTGAAAAAAGAAAAAAGTTATAAAAATACAATTTAATTTTTTCATAGAAAATAAAAATTAACAATAAGAGAGATAAAGAAAAATAGAAACTAATACAATCATTAGGAAAAAAAAATTAATCATAACTCTAGTGTTTGTAGAAGGGAAAATGAAAGAGAAATATTGAAAAAAAAAAATACATATTAATTTTTTATAAAATTTCTCAAAATCTTGTGATTAATGAGATAGACAAATTTTGAGATTTTATTTGAGTACTTTTTGCTTAAAAGTTAGTACTATGAAGATTTTTAATAAAAGTCTCTAAAAGTCATAAGAAATTGAATAATTCAAAACTTATAGGGACTTCTAAAAAATTTTAATTGAATACATCGTGACTTTTAGCAACTTTTTAAAAGTTTATAAAAGTCTTAATTGAATACACCAATACTTTTAGAAAGTTTTCAAATGTCTACATTGAATACCTCTAAACTTTTTAAATAAAAAAAAATCATTAAACGTCTCAATTGAATACACATTCCTAAATTTTTTTCCTACTTTCAATCTTACAATTTTCAAAAATCGTTATTTTAAGACTCATTAATTATCGTCAAACATGGGCTAAAATTTGACACATTAATCCACCGGCATAAATTTGGAGCTTGTTTGGTACCACTTAAAATTGAATTAAAATTGAAAATATGATCGTTATTGGGTCACACTCGTCTAATAAAAGTCAACAATAATGACTAGTTTTCAATTTTAATCCCTACCGAACACACCCTTGGACATTTTTGTAAATTTCACAAAAAAATAAAAATAAAAAAAATATTCAAATTTTGCTGTGGGCCTGTGCTGTGAAACCTGCTGGCTGCTGCTGTCAAAAAGGGGGTTTTGGCTACTGGAAATTTGTAGGGTTAGTTGATAGTAATTTTTGTTCAAATCCAGAATCCGGTTTTTTCTTTTTTGTTTGGTACTATGGTGGCCTCTTTTACCATTCTATTGAATTCACCGTCGCCAATTGAAATTGAACATTTTTCCATCTTTCTTCCGCAATGGCATTTAATACGTCCTATTTTTAGGGGTGTGGGGGCGGGGCCAAGGCCGGAGGCGCTGGGTTATTGTTTTCAGATATTTCTCATGCTCTAACTGAATTGTTGCCTTTTCTCTTCATTTATAAAGGGTCAAACTTTGCAAAAAGTTCAATTCTTCAATTTTGAGGCCAATAACCATTGAATTATTCAGCATCACATTTGCTTGCAGTTCATAGTAATAATATTTATTGCAGCTGGGGCTGTAGTGAAGTTCAGTTCGCTATTTCTTGATCTTTTTTTTTCTGGGATTTTAGAGCATTGATCAGAATTCCCTTTTCCCAGTATTGAATTTAAGCAAGGTTAGATGCCGACTGATGAATCAAGTAGCTCTATTTGGAGTAGAGAACAAGATAGGCAACTTGAGACAGCACTGGCAACTTACCCCGAAGACTGTTCAGATAGATGGGAGAATATTGCAGCCGATGTTCCGGGTAAATCCCTAGAAGAGGTTAAACACCACTATGACCTTTTAGTTGATGATGTCGACCGGATTGAGTCGGGCTGTGTGCCTCTTCCTAGTTATAATTCTTCGTCAGATGGCTCGACTAACCATGCCGGTGATGAAGGAACTGGTAAAAAGGGTGGCAGTCTTGGGCACTTAACTAGCGATTCCAATCATGGAAGTAAGTGTTCCAAGTCAGATCAGGAGCGCCGCAAAGGGATTGCTTGGACAGTGGAAGAGCACAGGTGAAGTATTATTGAGTTCAATTTTATAATTTTTCTAATCCTGATGACAGAATTTTGAGTGATAAATGTGTTCTTAATAACTTTGATGCCGGTTAGCTCCTTTTAAAACGGGTACCCTTTTATTATTTTTTTCTCCTTTTTTTATGTTATGGAAATTCCAATCTAAGCTGCTACTTCACAAATTAATCTCTAATTAGTTTTCCTTTAGAAAAGGTCAATTCTTACCATTAGTTCTTCTCAAACAGCATTCAACTAGTATGTTTGTAGAATATTAGGTGAGCAATCTTGCACATCCTAAAGTTTTTTGCCCTTTTGCTTCTTTGCATTCTCATTCTGCAAAGTTTTGAAGTCCGTTGATAGACAAAATGTTCACCAGCTCATATAGTTTTTCATGTCCTGCTTGAATCTTAGAGCAAATATTTATTTTCACACACAATAGTAACCTGTTTAATCAAGGTCTTCCCGATATTTATCTGCGTCCCTGTACATGGTTGATGTGATTTTATTTATTTATTTTTTCTGTGCTCTGCTTTCTGGACTTAAGAATTTATAATTGAAGCATGGCCTATATCCTCCTTTTGATTGGTCGTCCTAGCTAGTTTTCTAGTATTTCAAGGTTGCTCTCTTTACCCAAATGTTTGTTCACAATGTGAACTGTCTTTTATTTACTACTGAGCTTCTTGTTATATTAGAGGAAGGTTGGAAAAATTGAATTCAAATATTTAGATGACATCCTGTAGAGGAAGGGAAGTGGATATAAATTTATTGAATCTAACTGTGGAAGAATACGCTAAACTTAATTATGATATAGTGGAAGTATCTTCTTGGTTTGGAAAAATTTAGTATCAATCTTATTATGCCTGATTAAATATTCTTAACCTATCAGCTCTTGAATCACTCGCTCAAATATCGTAAATAGATTATTTTGATATTTATCCCTTAGACGCGTTGCTTGTAGGAATGAGTTACCATTTGCAGCTTCTATTTAATATACATTAAAGTTGAGAATGCAATTTTGAGAAGAAAATTATAACATGCGTCAATGCCAAGAGTAAGTTTCACGATTTTATTCATGTGAAATTTTCTGTATTGTCATTCGAATCAGATGTGTTCTTCAATGCGAAGGGACTTTGGAGTTAAGGTTGTGAAGTTAATGTGCATAGATGAAATTCCCAACTGAACCTTGAACTCTTAACATAATTTGGCAATAAGTTATGAATTAGTCCTTCACTAAGAACAGAGCAAAGAATTAGTCCTTCACAGCATCTGTCAGCGAAATTGCTGCTCTTGGATTTGGTTGAGTACACGACTACTGTCATTTTAGGCAACTTTTCCAATAGTTACTGAAAGTATAAGATTATGTGAATTCAACGAGAACCTTTTTGGCACAGTTTGATGTAACACTTCTGCAGCTTCTCTAGCAACAAGTATTCAAAAACACGAGTGGTCTAATGGGGATAATCTGATGCCCTAACATAACTGGGTTGTTTTTAGTAGTGCAAAATAACCAAAACTGCAATCGCTCTTAGATAATATAAAGAAAGCGTAAGAGCTATAGAAAAACACAACTAGGTGATTTCTAAGAACATTTAAAATTACGATTAGACACCTCTTCCATAATGGGTGGAATAATCATTCTGAACTGACCTGTGACTTCTAATAAGCTCTTCAAAATTAAATTGAAGCTCCCTCACATGAATTTCTGAAGCAAAAATGATGTTTGTACAGTGTTCAGTGATCTGTAAATTTTACAGCCCACTCTAATTAGTGTGGAACCCACTAACCCATCACATGAATTTCTGAAGCAAAAATGATGCTTGTACAGTGTTTAGTGGGCTGTAAATTTTACAACTCATAGTGGGTCTCACACTAATTAGAGTGGGCTGTAAAATTTACAGCCCACTAAACACTATAAGTGTAGCAAAATTCTTTTTGAAGTTCCTAAAACATGCTGAATTGCTGATTGAAGATTTTAACTCTCGACTCTATTGAAGAAAACATTAAGATTCACAAAGAGACCTTAAATTTTCCCTATCTCCAATATTCCGAAGGCCCTTCACGTTAATTTGAATATTGTTTGAACCTTGGAAAATCTTTTCCATGGATTCTCAGTACTTGAAAAAGCTCAATATTACCAGGGGCAAGGCATAAGCCTTAAGACAACTGATAAAATAATCTAAAAGAATATAAAATACAACAATATGCTCATAATAAGCTGTAAACCATCTTAAAAATCCATAATATAACAAATTGACAAAATTCGAAGTCTAACTTGCAAACAAATATAAAATCAATACTAAAGTAGCAAATAATAAGATACAAAAATTTTAGGCGTAACATAATGCAATATATTACAACAAGTAGAAACAACCCAGAAATCTCCTACTTCATCACTACTAAGATCTTTGGAGAAATTATCGATTTATTTAATTACCAATCACCCTCGTCACTCTCAGTTTCTTCTTATTATTTGTCATTAGAGATGTTATCTTCTCTTTACTCCATCCCGTCTGTAAAGGCGGATATAGAAAAATAAATGGATCTGCTTTGAAATTCTATCTAAAGACATGGTACTGAAAAGCCAAACACAATGGCTTAATTAGGAAACTTTACTCATTCAAGGAATAAAAGTGCTAAACATTATCCATAAGCTAACAAAGCAACTAATACGAAAGTCCAAATCACCAAGTCAAGAAGAACAGCCACAGGATAATTGATTATTTTCCTCCTCCTCCCCAAATGTGTTTGTGTGGTTGTCAGTGGGGGAGAGGGTAGGGATAGAATTTTAACTAATGAAAACAAAACTATCAAACTTTAATACCAAATAATGTGTTTAATTACCAAGGTTTGCATAAAAAGTGGGAAAAAATTGCTCTAGATTTCTACGGAACAAAATTAAAAGTGATGCGCCAGTTTCAAAGCATTCAAAAAACTCATGGCTAAGTATGGAAGCAAAAGCAAGGCAAAGAAATGGCTTAGGTTGAAAACTAACTAGTGGCTGATCAGTTTGGAAACAAAAATAGGCTGACAATAAATCAAGCACAGAAAAGAATGCTCTAAAAGAAAAGGTTTCTTCTCGTGAACAAATTCTCTCTCTTACAATCAAGCATTCAAAAATTACTTTCTAGGGAGAGTGCACATGGGCTAATTTTTACAACAAATTAACTTATTATGCCTCTGTTCGACAACCATTATTTGAAAACTCTTTTTTTTACATACTCTTTTCAACCACATTTGAACATAATAAAATATTCTATACGTAAACCCAAAACCTTTTTCCTAATTTTTAATCGCACATTCTCCAAAAAGTCACTATTCAAAACATTGTTTTTCCCAAATAATGGTTGTCAAACAAAGACTATATGGAATTAAGCTGTCGGAATGATCTCACTGTTTTTAATTACCAAATTTAACAGTGCAATCTGAATCTGTTGCTTATTTTCCTACTTTCCTCGTAGTGCATGTTGAGCTTACATTGTATATACTAATTGGTGTGTGTGAGCATGTGCCACTTGTTTATCCTCTCACAGTCTCATGCAAAAGTTTACTAATTACATTATTGTTTTAAAATGTTGGAAGATGGAGAAAGTTACAACAATCTCTGGACATGCTTTACATTGCCTTTTTTACGTAAAGTTTACTAGTTACATTATTGTGTTAAAATGTTGGAAGATGGAGAAAGTTACAACAATCTATGGACATGCTTTACATTGCCTTTTTTACGTGGCAAATTGGCAAAAACCCATTGGGGTATAGTCTCTTTTCTCTAAATAAAATAAATGTGCAAGAGCTTTATGAGTCTTTGTTGATATGCTGTAACTGAAGAACTTGAATTAATGCACTTCATTTTTGGTTTTAAGTCCCTTTAAGCAATAAAATTCTTCCTGATTGTAGTGGTACCCAAGTGATTTTCAAATAACTTGCATATTGCCAGGTCACATCTTTTGCCTTTCACACCTCCCAATACCAACAGATGACTTTATTTTTCTTACTCTAATTAGGCGGTCTATAAATCAGTATCAATGCAAAAGACTGAATTGAGAAGAACATTGGTAGCAGTAGAAAGAAATTGATGAATATCTCACATATACCACTCTTAACAATGGACGGTCTAATTGTCTGTGGCTTGCATAATTAATATGTTTACTGATGGACAGAAATCATTCCAGCTATTGGTCGTGGTGAACCCTTTTCTAGTTTGTACAGAATCCTTCAAACGTATGCGAAACCTTAGTTTGAAGTTGGTGTTCTCTACTTAATGGCTGATGGGGATGGAGTTGTAGCATTGACATAATGAAAGTAGTTTTATGTTTTTAACCTTGGTCAGGTCTTGGGTTTGCTTCCCAATGATCACCAGTTCGAGTCCCTTCAGGGCCACTGAGGTGAGTACCCGGCTGTAAACTTCAGGGTCCCGTGGAATTAGTCGAGGTGCGCGCAAGTTGGCCCGGACATCCACGGTTATCAAAAAAAAATAAATAAATAAAATAAATAAATAAATAAATAAATTAAAAAAAAAAATATATATATATATATATAAAGGTTTAATGCCTGAAAACTTCTTTATAATTTGTCTTTCAAACTGGCCATACACAATTTTATGGCTGATAGCTATTGAAGGGCAAATAGGTAATCCTTTTCTAATGTATTATTCTTTTCAATTTCTTAGGAATTATTGTTGAAAGATTAAACAGTTTGGCTTGGCTACACACAAGAATTTAAGCTTCTTTTTCTTCCTGTAATTCCAAGAAGACCTGCTCTTGACTACGCAAATCTATCTTGCATTTGAAAGATGGGAAGAATGAAAAGGGAATCAAAACATGTCTAGACTCTAGAGATATCCCAAATTATTGATTGAGCCTCTTCACTTCTGCATTTTATATTCGTATAATTCATTTTACATCATTGAATGACTACTACTGATCTTCTGTGTATTTTAGAGCAGACACAATGTTGGATGTGCATTCTGTCAGATACTTGTGCTAGAGTTATTATACTAAAGGTGCTCTGATTGTTTGCCTATTTCTGTAATCGTTTCATATATGTTTGAGGCACAAATTAACAGCATTTTGTGTTTGCTTTTTGGTTACTTTTTTCTGACTGCATTTTGCTTTATCCTTGAGCATGACATATATTTTCTATTGATTATTATAATTCAGGTTGTTTCTTCTTGGTTTGGATAAATATGGAAAAGGTGACTGGCGAAGCATTTCCCGGAACTTTGTGGTGACCAGAACTCCTACACAAGTGGCAAGCCATGCCCAAAAATACTTCATCCGTTTGAACTCTATGAACAAAGATAGGAGGCGGTCGAGCATTCATGACATCACTAGTGTTAGCAGTGGAGAAGTTTCAGTGCCAGAAGGTCCAATCACTGGTCAAACAAATGCTTCTGCTGTGGGAAGTTTATCTGCCAAATCAAACAAACCTCCTCCTCAAGTCCCAGCTGCTTCTCCTGGAGTTGGGATGTATGGTGGAGCACCAACTATTGGGCAACCAATAGGAGGACCCCTTGTTTCTGCAGTCGGCATGCCAGTGAATATTCCACCACCGTCACACATGGCATATGGTGTCCGAGCTCCAATTCCAGGACCCAGCCCTCAGACTAGCATGGGTCCTATGACTTATCCAATGCCACACACATCTGGCCATAGGTGATTTAAGTATACATGCAGAAGTATATGAATTGTACCCAACCTAGCTATTTCACAGATGGGCTTTTCATGTCTAGAGAAGGAATAATGTTTTCTGTTGTTGCAGAAACATGTAGAATGAGGGTCATTTTTCATTCTTATTAAATCTAAATAAGCCAGAGGGAAAACGGTATTAATCTGTATAGACAATTGTCAAGATGTGGCAGCTTTAGGTTCCGGAGAACGTTATGGCTTTATACAGCCAACAGAAGTTTCAAGAGTATCACTAGTTCGGATCATTCAAGATCATGTAATGTTCATTATGGTGAATATTATCAACAGTTGTTTTCTCCTGACGATTTTGAGTAGAATGAATATCCAAGGAAATATTTAGCTAATGTTGCTGTTAAAAAGCATACAAGCTATCCGTAGTATATTAGCTTATTCTTGGGCTTCTGAGGGTGTTGGGTTTTTCTTGCCTTCTGATATTGTGGTTATCTAGTATTATTTTCTATGCCATGCACATATCAGTCGCTTATGGTTGGGAAATCGCGGCCTCTGATCAATCTCGATTTACCCACAGTTAAAAGATGAACGTGGACTGTGGATGTAAAAAAAATCCCATCTATGATTGTAATAGAAGTTTCTTGTTTGAGCGAAGTAGTGTTTCTCGAAAGACGAGGTTTGCAGAAAGGGTAATGTTTAAATGATGCTGTTTAGATTGCCCAAGAGTATTACAAATGGTTTAACTTGGTTTCACGTGGGAACTGCATCGGGTGTTAACAGCAACGCATGTGCTGTCAATTGGAATGACCATTATGAAGTTGGGTGATTTGGTAACCGCCCCCATTATAATTTTTAGAATAGTATTTTTTTGGAGAATATGTAGTTGAAAAAGAAGAAAAATATTTTGATTTATGTTTAATATTATTTTATTGAAAAATGTATTATAATTTTAACGAAGGTCAAACGGGGGACTTGATTGAGACATTTTAAAGTTTATAATCGAACTAGGACTTCGCTCAAAGTAGTAAGAACTTCAATAAAATTTACCCTTAGATACACGAAGGATGCTATGCAGGCCTCAATAGAAACCTATTTATTTGAAATTAATTGATTAATACTTCCAGAATGATGGATAATAGTTTGCATTCTCTTCAGAATTCCCAAAAAGGTACATTAAAATCTGCACACACTTGAACAAACAAAAAAAACTTACAGATTCACATGATACCAAATTTACTTCATCATTTCCAGTTGTTAGCAACAATGTCAGCCAGATCAACCACCCTCTGTGAGTAACCCCACTCATTGTCATACCAAGCAATAACCTTAACCATGTCATCTCCCATCACCATTGTCAATGAAGAATCAACTGTCGATGAAACATCAGTGCACCGGAAGTCCACAGACACGAGTGGCTCATCGCACACGGATAAGATACCGTTGAGCTCCTTTTCAGCAGCCTCCCTGAATGCAGCATTAACTTCTTCGGCGAATGTCTTCTTCTCGACCTGGACAACGAGATCCACCACAGACACGTTGGGAGTCGGGACACGAAGAGCAATGCCGTTCAGCTTTCCTTTGAGTTGTGGAAGGACAAGTGCCACAGCCTTGGCAGCACCGGTCGAGGTAGGAACGATGTTGAGGGCTGCAGCTCGTGCACGTCTAAGATCCCTGTGGCTTGCGTCAAGAAGCCTCTGGTCTCCAGTGTAGGAGTGAGTAGTTGTCATTGTTCCCTTAATAATGCCTATGATATCAAAATTTTATCAGCCTCATCATGTCAATTAATACGAGAAAATAGACAGTACGAAACATAAGTATTGTCAAGTACTGCGTATTAAACATAAGCAACACCATCCGACATGTATATGTCTGTAAGTGTGTGCATGTGTTGCAGGGATGCATTACCAAATTTCTGGTCGAGGACTTTGACGAAAGGTGCAAGGCAGTTGGTAGTGCAAGAAGCATTGCTGATAATAGGCTCATCAGGGCTGTAATCGCCTGCATTTACACCAACAACATAGGTAGGAATATCACCCTTTCCAGGAGCTGTGATGAGAACCTTCTTCGCTCCGGCTTGAATGTGTCTTCCAGCACCCTCCCTGTCTACGAACACTCCAGTACCTTCTATCACTAGATCAATCCCCAAATCCCTGGAAATGAAATTATTTGATCAAAGAAAACGGCAATTATTAGGGCGGAAAATACTTAGTTTTTGCTCATGGAAGCAAAATTTTCATGACTCCGGTAGATTATAGTCACAGTCTGATGAGGCCATAAAGGGTGATTGAGATTATTAGAAATTATGTAAATAGTTGAGGTCATTTTCTGTCATTTCGTTTTTCATTTCTTTTCTATAAATACTGTACATAATTCACGGATTGAGTAAGAAATTGGGATATTCACGGATTGAGTAAGAAATTGGGATAACCATTTTTCCGCCATATCCTTCTTCTTCTTCACCTTTCTCTGTCTATTATTTTTACAGATATCAATACATCACGAGACAAAGTAGGCATGTTTTGTAAGTAATACTAGACATGGTTAGATGGTACAATAGACAGGGTTTTAGTTTCTTTTTCTTATATAATACTGTCCAATATTATCTAGTCCAAAGCGTGTACGAAAATGCAATGAAAAATATGTATATAAAAAGGAAGTTATTACTTCCAGGGAAGGTTGATGGGGTTGCGGTTGGAGACGACTTTAATGATTTTTCCATCAACAGAAAGGCCATCATCTCCAGCGGGTTTGACATTGGCTTCAAAGATACCGAGGGTGGAGTCATATTTGAGAAGGTGAGAGGCTTGCTTGACACCACCAGTGTCGTTAATAGCGATGATATCAAGAGGGGAATCCTTCCTTCCGTGCCAGCATCTCAAGAAGTTCCTACCAATTCTTCCGAAACCATTAATTGCCACCTTCAGCTTGGCCTCGACTACTCCTCTCTTGTTCTTGTCTCCACCAACCTGAACAAAAAATACCAAAACCGAACGAGCAGATGTTAGCACTCAAAATGCAACTCCAAATTTATTACCAGCTTTCGATATTTTCAACTTGTAAGTTCCTTTAATGATTTAAAAACCAGAAGTATTTATGATTTAGATGTTCATAAAGCTCCTTCTACACTAGAATTGGTAGATTACATGTAAACAGTGTTCAAAAGACGTGGTACAGCCCCCCCCCATTGTGTATATTATCACCTAAGTTATGCATGTAATTGTTCAATAAATTCATCTCTGGCATAATCAAAACACTTCTTTTGTTCTGATGCCTGGCACTACTTGATTGCTTAGCATTTTAATCTTCATTATTCTTCTTATTTTAAGTTTGGCACTAATTAACTTACTTAAATGAAGATGTAAGTTCAACAACAACACAGCAAACTATTTGTTTCCAACAAATTTGGGCCAACTATGTGAATCCCTCTTAGCCACTCCATTCCATTTATTGTAGATCTATTAAAAGATTCAAAACAACTGAAATTTTAGAACCATGACTGGGCTTATAAATATGTGAAGAATTCGAGCACGGTTGGCTAAGCTTAAAAAAATGTAGAAGTTATTTTTACACAGTTATTTTTTTCAAACATGCTTCGATTAGTTACTATTAAGCAACTGATTTTCTACTAATTTTTATTCTACAACTTAATTATTTACTCATTAGTCATAAGCAAACTTATAACCGCAGCCAAACCTGCTGTAGCCATTTATTTAGTTTGTATAATAGTCATTAGTTCCCAAAAATAGTTATTCTTCGCTCATTCAAAATACTATACTCTAAGAAAGTTCAGCTGGATTAAAACTAAAGCACCTGTCTCGAGGCTAGCAATATTTAACTACACAGTTCTATATGCTGAACAAGTGGTTGTAAAATCAATAAAACACGTCTGATAAGTAGTATTGAACAAGACTAGACGCTGCAAAATCTTGCTTGATTCCACGATACTCACAACAGAGGTCTGGAAGGCAATAACAGAGAGAAAATCATCATTTGTCATCCTCACGAATGGAAGAGAGGAAGACGAATTGCGAAGCCCAGCAAAGTCGGAGAATCCCTTGCTCCCAACCTGCAAACATTATTGCTCAAATATCTAAGAACGCTGTATATCAACATGCAGATGATGAATGAATAATACTGTATATGGTTGTTCAGTATGTAACCTGGAGAGTTGAATTGGCTACAGAAAGAGCAGCCAAAGCCATGACAGCAACTTGCACCAAAACAATGCAGAAGCAGCACAAGTTAGTAGCAAAGAAGAGAGTGAAATGGGATAAAAATGGGCGATGGATGGGGTGTTTAAGTTTGAATTCTAATGGTGTAAGATGAAGAGAAAGAGAAATGGATCAGATTATTGATGTATGGCTGTGGTTGTAAATGTCTCTGTGTGACTCTACTCCTCCTCATGACTATTTTATTTTTTTAGAAATTATTTTCTTCTATTTATTTAAATTCACCATATTTATCAGAAATGCCAACATGTCAATGAAACTCTTTGCTATAGGCTGGATAATGTTGAGAAATCTCTTGTCTATATCCACTCAGTGCCACATGATCAGAAATGTGTGTTTTCCTATATATTCTTGGAGTGATTAGGCATTTGAGGTTAATGTATGTCTTTCATATAGATCACAAGATATACCAATGAATAGTGAAAGCAAGATTTGTGGCTTAAAATTTTTTCATGTTTTGGGTACAATATAGTTTATGAGTGGGAATACAAGTGCCAAAATTAATCTACGGACCCATGCGGCTTTACTATAAGGTTGGAATGAGTTCGGCTATAAAGGTTCATGGATCGCTTGTGCTAACTCGATTTAAAGTGGGTCTATATTGAAATGAATTTTTCTCTTCTTTTCAAAAAACATTACAATTTCTTTATTTTAAAATAGAAATATATAAATTAGCAGTAAGTCTAGCATACGATCACGTCGAGAAAATTATAGCCGGACACACCTAGAAAATGGGTGGCGTCGAGCCAAGGATGCCTCAAAATAGTGTATGTTGAACCAAGAAACTTTAAGGTATGGACACCTTTATACATGCGTACAAAGGTTAAACTGCATCAACAACACATTTATTTCTAACTGACAGTGAAGTATATCTTTTCAAAATTCATAGAATAAGCAACTAAATTTAAAATATATTGGATGTTATACACTAGAATTGAAAGTTATTGGAGGCAAAGATGAGCTCATAATAAATCAAGAAGACATAAAGAAACAAAGAGAAAAACTTTATTCACTTGAACAAAGTTGGTTTCCTCACAATTGCATATTGAATACAATCCTAATACATCTTTAGGAGCATTTTGTGTAATATATGTACATGAATTCTATATATTTGATGAGAAATGCTATAGGGACAGGGTAAGTGACAAAAAAAATAAAAAAAATACATACATATACTTGGCATTTTTTCATTGACGGATAAATAAAAATTAAAGAAAATATTTTCAATCAAAAACTACCACTTCAATCTCTGAAAAATGTCCCCGTCATAGACCATGTTTATTTAGCTTTTTTGAAAGAATAATGCTGCAGATAAGCTAAGTGCAATGAAATCCTACACAGTCCATTTCTTTTCTTTTTAAAAAACTAGACATCTTACCGTCACATTTCCTCATTTTTGAATTTGTATTTTAAAATAGGGAAAAATTCATATGGAAGAGTTTAAGTATAATTCATTTCAAAACTAAGAAATAAGGTTTAAAATTTCAAAAATCAGATATTATTAAATTTTATTTATGAAATAATTAATTAAATATATTAAAATTACAATTCTATATATTTTGACCACAAATTAACGAATTAATAGGTAACAAATTATTTTTCATTATAAGTAAAAAGTTTTATAAATTACAAATTATTTTGGTCATAAATCAAATATTTAATTCGTCACAAATTATTTTTTGATCACAGATGAAAAAAATTATAATTCACAATTTATTTATCAATTACCAAATCACGACTTTTATAGTGACAGCTCATTTATCAATCACAAATTGTCAAATTTAAGTTACCAATCATTTATTCATCACAAATTAATCAATTCATTGATAACAAAACCCACGACCACCAACAACATAACCACCCCCTTCACCAGATCGTACAAAATCACCACCACACACCACGTGAACGCAAACCCACCCACCACCAAAGTAACCACAACACCGTCATAACCAAACTCCGGCACCATCATCGCTGCCTGCTCGCAGCATCACCAAACACCCCCCACCAAATCGTGAGTACCGTGCGCACCACGTGACCACCACCACCACAAAAAAACTACCACAAAAATCACCTCAAAACCACTTGACAATCGTCAGCACCACCACCGCCTACACCATGACAACCGCCCAATCACCACCAACACAGCCTAACAGCGCCGCCGTCGCCGCCACCAACACAGCACAACAGCATAACACAAACGCATCGCCGCCGCCACCACAGTGCACTGTAGATTGCTGCAGGATGAAGCTGCCGGAGAGGTAGTTAAGGCCACCCACAAATGCACCGCCACTTGCCGAATGAAGTCATCGGAGAAATGGCAGCTGCTGTACCTTCTCGTTGCGCGCACGGTGCTACCGGTGTGCGCGAGGTGAAGTTGTGCTGCTTCGGGCAGCAGCATCGTCGCCTCGTGCAGCAGTGCTCCAACAGGGAGGCATCGCTGCGAATGGAGGCGGTGGTTCTGGCGCCAGATGAGGAGTGGGTGGTGTAAGTAGAGAATGAGAAGAGAAAAAGGGAGGGAGGGAGGGAAGGAAGAGAGTGGAAAGTGAATTTTAGGGTTTGGGGGTGAAATGGAGTTGGGTGGGGATGGGATGATGGTGGGGTGAGTTAATTTAATTTTATAATAATATTATTAAAATTTTAAAAGATAAATTATCATATGAATTTTGAACAAAAAAACTTTGAAATCTTATTTTTGAATTGAGAAGTTAAAAACAATGTGTAGGTGTAATTTCAACGAAGTTTTATTCATGTAAACAATAGAGAATTATTTTTATATATCATTACAAAGAGGGAATACATATATATACACAACTAAGGAATCTAAATAAGGAAAATAGAATATTTCTAATATTACGGTATGATATGATTATATACGCTAACAATCCTCAACTTAGATTTGACGTCAGATAGTTGCTAAACATCAAGAGAAAAAATGAGAAGTATTTTCGTTAGAAGGATGTTGCCCAGAGTTGAGGGACTCTCACATCTAAACAAAGAAAAGGCCACTGGAAGAGGCGGTTGTGGGGATAAGAGGCCGATTCTAAAAGGAGAGAAGAAATCGAGAGAAAGAGAAAGATAAAAAAGGGAATGAGAATTTTGAATCAAAAAAAAAAAGGAGTTACGAAATTCGAGGGGAGGAAGAATTCAGAAAGGGGAAATTTTGGAGAATTTTCGGAAAATTGGGGGCTGAACGAGTTATAGACAACAAAGAGGTGTGTAGCAGAAAAAACTGTGGCGGACGTATCAAGAGCCAAGCATTACTTTTTCAATTTGATTTTCTTATTACCAAAACTAAGATCACGTTGAAATGAGTTTCTTTTACTTCTAGGAAAACAATGTACTTTAGTTTCAACTATGCTTGCCTTTCTATGCTAAACTACGGTAATTTTCAATTATGTTTGTCTAATTTATTCTTTGCTTATTGCTTCTAATTAACTAGCCATTAATTAGATGTTTTGGATCTTGTGATTTGTTTTCGAAAGACGGAATTATTAGATAGACCATTGGGTAATTCAGCATAGGTAATTATAGGATTGAAAGACCTATAAGAACCCTTGTAGTATTAATTGCATACTCGTGTGTCGACTAATATTCAAGAATTGATCCAAATGTATATCGAAAGTAGCTTTTGGACAGTTTAGAAGGTCCTTCTGGCAAGCTTAAGAGAGTTATTTTCCTCTAGTTAGAAAAGAATAGTAAGGGACTAGGTTACTAGAAGTTCTTTTTTTCTCATTGATTCTTCCATCGAACAACTCCTTTGGTTTCCTTGTTTGGCTATTATTTTAGTTTGCAATTACAAACAATTTTAGTGACTTTTCTAGATAAAGCCGAGATTAGTATAATTTCGGTACTTGTCAAAAGTGATTTGTCAATCCCTGAGGACGATTATCTTCTCATCACTTTACTATAAAACGACGATATTGTGCACTTGCAGTTTTGCACCGATACACATGTACAACAAACTCCAACTTATACATAAAATAAGCACAACTGTTACAATCAAAATCTTGTTCATTTTATCAACATTACCCCAATACTTGTCCAACTTAATCTTAATACTATTTGCTACGTTACTTGGCAAATAATCTTGCTTGTCACTCATTTTCTTCAAAATTTGCTCAATTTTACAAATTCCATGAAAGCAATTATTGGAAGTAACACTCAAAGTACTTAAACTTCAATGTGGCATCATAAAAAGTTCTTAACAACTCGTCAAACTTTCTAGTTTTCTCTCAATCATAACTTGTAGGTGGTCCCTTTCTTTCTTTTCCACCTTCACTCTCATCAAAATAATTACAATAAAACCCATCCACAAACGTTGAATTCCATCTAGTGGGACATCTAAAACAACAAGGTTTTTTCAAGCAATATTTTTCCTTTCAATGCAATGTTTAAATTTCATTAATCGAGAATGGGATGATAAAAAAATATTTGACCGAATTACGAATACTTTTGATCATGCCCCTGTTTGATCTTCATTATAATTTAATACATTTTTCTCTCGTTATTTTAACCACATTTTTCAATAAAATAATATTACATGTAAAAAAAATTTCTTCTTTTTTAACTACAAATTTTTCAAAAAAATCACTATTCCAAAATACATTATTTTCAAAAACTGATCATTATGAATCCCAAACAGGAGCTATGTGTGCAGAACACTCTACATGCAGTAAGAGCCACTTAAAATTATAGTATCAATAGGTTTTCAATTCTTCAACTTGTTATTTTCATAAATGATTGTTGTATCATTTGTGTTTGCATTGTCTACAATAATGGTATCTACATGCTTTAATCTCCAATCAAGCAAACAGTTTTCAATAAGTTTCCCAAATTGTTTCCTCTTTATGATTTGGAACAACAGAAAAATTCAATATTCCCTTATGTAATTTCCAATTTCTATCAATAAAGTATGTTGTGACTACATATAATTAATGTTTTGAATTGATGTCAAACAGTCAGTGGTTAAAGAAATTCTTTGACTATAAACAATAAATGTAATCCTTAACGATTCCTTTGCTTCATAGTAGAGATGGAGCACATCTTTAGCACTTGTTCTTCAAGAAGGAACCTCAAATCTAGGGCAAAGTTCTCACACAAATTCCTTAAAACTCACACCTTCTACAAAGGAAAAAAAAAATTCAATTCATCAATAATAACAATCCTAACTAATGTTTTTCTACATTATTCTTTATTAAGCACCATAGCCATAATACCACCATCATTGTTTTGTCAATTGAGTATTGCTTGATTTTCATCAACCTTAATGCTCTTATATGCATAACAAGCTTTTAAGTGCTTCCACATGATAGAAGTTTCATCATTAGTATCAGCTTTAAATGTTACCTCACAATAGTTACATTTCACTTTTTGTCCCATGAGTATCTTAACGAAATGAGTCCATATTTATGAGCCTTCACTAAGCTTTTTTTTTTTTTTTGCTTCCCATTTGAGAACCTATAAAATAAGAAAGAGCATCATGCTTTCCTGAATTAACTTGTATATGCTCACGATTGTTTAAAAATGAAGAAGGATGTAGAAGTGCTTATGAATATAGGATTCGCTGGTGTGATTCATATGGATCTTGAGGAGCAAAGATGGAGTCGTGACTTGTGACACGGAGCGGCTGAAAAAAAAGGCAATAGCTAAACCTAAATGATAGACTGAGAAACTGTTAGATAAATTGTGAAGTGAAGTTGAGCTTAGGCTGAAATTTGTAGGTAAAAGATATTTGTGAAAATTACCTAATTCCCTA
>CAIGRO010144923.1:1379-20954 GCA_903798355.1 Fraxinus baroniana | reverse complement strand
CGGTCCGGTTTGATTTTAAACCGCAGTTAAAATTCTCAAACCTAAACCAAACCGTTTTTGACCGATTTGGTTTGGTTTGGTTCAAAACCATTTCGTTGACGGGTCCACATGGCACCAAACCGACGGTTTCTAAATTGTGGTTTCGGTTTGGTTTTCTAGTTTGACGATTTTTGCTTACAGCCCTAGTTATCGTAGTAGGTTCTTATCTTCTATTTATGTTTTCATTTATAAAAATAAGCCAGATCTTTAGCAATATGCAAACTATAGTGGTATTAAGTTCATTAACCCACTGAAACTTTTTATATATGTTGTGAGATTAATCGAGAAATAATTTAGGCTTAAAATGAAGGCTTTAGAGAATTATATTGGTTTTCTATGTGGAAGGTTGACTATGAAAATTGAACACTATTTATTTGTTAAGTAGGCCATTGGAGCAGCACATAGAGGATAAGATAGACCTTCTTATGACTTCCTCCCCCCTTTTAAAACTTAATGGTTGGAACATAGTAGTGGAAAGTTTATTTAATGTACATGTATTATGTAATTTATTTGAAGGAAAAGATGAACCGTAGGAGTTTTCACTTGAAGTCATTCGATCCAGTATTTTTATTTATATTTGTGCCTATGCTGCAGCTTCTTTCACACCCCTTTATTACTAAGTATGAGGATGCCGGGGTTGACTTGGGCATGTTTGTGCGAAGCATATTTGATCCTACACAGAGGATGAAGGATCTGGCAGATGTGAGTTATACATGCATTTTTGGATAATCCATCCGATTTTGCTAGGCATTGTCCTAACAAGTTATCTTCATGAAGGGAAAAATAATATTTTATGCATATCTAATGCTAACTAAATTTTGAATTGGTCGACAATGAATTTATTTTCATTATTCTACAGGTGTAACGTATGATTGTCATTTGATGCTCACTCTATGCCGTGTTTGATTTGAACAGATGCTGACAATACACTATTACTTACTTTTTGATGGGTCCGATGATCTTTGGCATCATATGAAGACGTTATATGTAGAACATGCAGTTTTCAGGTAATGATCGCATCAATTACCTTTTCCATTATTTTCTATACAGTTTTGATCTGGTTATTGATGGAAAGTGAAGATCTGTTGGCTGTAATCTTCATTTTGGGAACCAATTGCCTTGTGTAATGACACGGCATCTGTGCCGAAGTTGCTCAATTGGTACTAGAATTTAAGTTAATTATCTCACAAGACAGTGAATTTGGATTTGAATTTTGGGTGACATGAGAAAAGCTGCAAGGGGTAAGAGGGTAGAAGTCCTTATAAAGTGGACAATACGAAATCAGTTAACGTCTTGTGCATAGAGGCTGGGTCGTTACACTAGCTCTGAAGATAAGTGTCTAAAATATTTACTGCATATGCACATCCAATTAATACTTGTGCAAATTGAAGAATTGAAACTTTTGAATGTGCTTTTGTACAAGTTTCCTATTTTCTGATACAAGCCATCACGATTTCTAGTTTTGGTGGGAAAGAATCTCTTGGCCCAGATGATATTTTTATGGCACTGTCAAATATTCGCCAAACATTGGCTGGCGAATGGCCTCCGGAAAAACTTGTGCATGTCGTGGAGAAGCTCCAATGCCGAGCTCAGGGTGAAAATGGAGTTGCAATTCGGGTCTCAGGGTCATTTATTGTTGGAAATCAGTTCCTGATATGTGGAGATGGTGTACAAGTAGAGGGCTTGCCAAATTTTAGAGACCTTTCAATTGATATACCTAGCAAGCGAGTAGGGACGTTTCAGGAGCAGTTCCTTGTAGAACCGGGGAACATGATTGGCCGCTACTTCATAACTAGACAAGAGCTTTATATCATTCAATAAATATTTAGCAGCAAAGGATTTTTCCTACAGTCAGGTAATTGTGTACTTGGGTTTTTACTAAATTAGTTTTTCGCATTACAAAACTGAGTTTTTGATCTTTCTAATTTATCTACAGGATATAGTCATGCATGTCATCAACCTTACCTTACCTTATCAGCAATTGGGTTCTAATCGTGCCATTTTCTTTTTCAACATCGAAATTAGTTGCGGTATGTCATAATTATTTTGGATTCTAAGATCTTCCATTGATGTCTTCAGGTTATTACATCGCAAGAATGGTTCAGTATCCTGTTGTCATATGCTGAAAGTAATTTTCTAGTACAGTAACTGTCTGTTGTATCATTAGTAAACGATTAAAACCACCCATCTAGCAAGAACTTTTACCAAAACCTTTAATTAGACTGTATATAGAGTCCTGATTGTATAGCTTGGATTTATAATGGGGATACATATGATGTTGAAGTTCCATATTTGTGCATGACTGAGAAAGCCTGTCTGATAAACCTCTATCATAATTGTTATAACACCTCAACATTATGCAACTTTTTTCCAGTAGAATTTATGCCCTATGATTCGCCAAGTTTTATGCATGCTATGAAAATACTGCAAGTTCATTTTTCCTAAATTTTTGGACCAGCTATGAAAATCATAAGCAGTGTTCTCAATACTTACAAGAGAGTATCAATTAGAAAATGTACATTGTTTGAATTAATTCAATTCTGTTGCCATTCGATTTGCTTCGTCCGGAAAATTTGAGCATTCAATTACTATATTTTGCTTTTCTTCAGGGCTATGTTCAACAAGGTCTTGAATTATACCCCCAATTGTTCACATTAAGGGTAATATTTCAGATATTTGTTGAATCTCTTGTAAGATCGTGCAAAATTTTGAGCCCGTTTTGTTGATAAACCAAAGATTTTATTGATTATAAGATGTGAGTCCTACAAAATGTGTGGACAATAATTATATAAAATTTGACCAATTTATATGTAATTATAAGCTTTGTGTGCATTAATCTTTTCATTCACGGAATTCCAAGCAAAGACCAAGTCCTTGATTGGTGTAGATTAAAAGTTGATAAATTTTTTTAAATCAAAGTCAATTCGGTTGTCGACCTGAAAACATGATTGGATTAGTGAGTTAATAGTTCAATCAGTGGTTCAGTGGTCAAGCAAAATGATAGTGCTAACTTATAAAT
Organism: Fraxinus baroniana; assembly: GCA_903798355.1. NCBI lineage: Eukaryota > Viridiplantae > Streptophyta > Magnoliopsida > Lamiales > Oleaceae > Fraxinus > Fraxinus baroniana. The sequence continues at coordinate 17,896 of CAIGRO010144923.1, read as the reverse complement.
TTAATTAAAAATATTTTTAAACAAAATTGACAACCATTTTGCAAAATTTAAATGCATGTGTTATAATGTCAAGGAAGTAATGTTACTTGGTGGGATGCCCAGGTTCCAATCTCTACCTTCGTAAATTTTGAAGATAAGAATTTTCATTTTGCATTTGATATCAACCGTTTCCCATTGAACTGGTTCCGATTTTCTATTAAATCGGTTTGAACCGGATGCTTATTGAGTGATCCAATCGATTCTTGATTGATACCTTGCTGGTTTGAACAATGAATGTACTTGGACAGGAGCACTAACCATCCCCGGCTCTCAGGGCTAATCGGTCGGTCCGAGTTCAATAACTATGAGTCTGTTTGGTATAGATTTTTTTAGAATAAATTTTGTTAAACATGATTTTTTAAAGTATGTTTTGTTAAAAAAATAAGAAAAATTTATGAGTCCACACGTAAAATTATTTTATTGAAAGAATGAATGGTTAAAAATAATTTTGAAGGAAAATGAATTTTAAAGAATTCGTATCAAACATGAGCTATGTTTCTTATATTATAGTTATAATATAACAATATAATATATTTTTACTGTCTTCGAGTTTAAATGGTGTTGTACGACATATCCCTAATATACATGATACAATATGCCCCATGTTTGGTAACCATTCTTTTGAAACGTTTTTTTTTTTATTTTTATTTTTAATCTCAAATCATTTTCAGCTCATGTTCCCTTTTCTTTAATTTATATCTCATTATCATTTTCAACCATGCATTCACATAATAAAACATTTTACTCATAAATCCAAAAAAAATTCATATTTTTTAACCATACATGCTCCAAAAAATGCTATTCAAAACATAGTTTTTTTTTTTTTAGTTAATTAATTTTTTAAAATTAAAGGCCACCAAATAGGGGATCAATCATACATTCTCACATTAAAAGATTTTTCCGCAAGTACGAAACTTTTTTCTACTTTTTTTAACACGCATCTCCACGAAAAAATACTATTAAAAACTCTCTCTCCCTCTCTTTTTTTTTTTCGAAAAATGATTGTCAAACGAGGCCTAGAGCTTGTTTGGTTTAGATTTTTTGGAGGAAGAATTGATTTTGAATAGTGATATGATGGGAAATGTGTGGTTGAAAAAGAAGAAAAAAGTATTAATGTGATGTAAAATATTATTTTATTGAAGAATGTGTGGTTGAAAAATGAGAATTGATTTACTGTAGAATTGGAAAATCCAAACCAAACAGGCCCTAAAAGTGTGGATTGATGAGAAACTTTTGAATACCAATTTTATAATCAAATTCATAAGGGATTTGATATTTAGAGCTTGTTTGGTTTAGATTTTTTGGAGGAAGAATTGATTTTGAATAGTGATATGATGGGAAATGTGTGGTTGAAAAAGAAGAAAAAAGTATTAATGTGATGTAAAATATTATTTTATTGAAGAATGTGTGGTTGAAAAATAAGAATTGATTTACTGTAGAATTGTAAAATCCAAACCAAACAGACCCCTAAATATTATGAGTGATATCACCAATGCGAGTAAAACTTTATATATAAATTTGAACCCCTTTTTTAGAATATATTTGGAAAAAATAATTTTTTTCTGGAAAATGTATAATTAAAAAATATAAAAAAATTTAAATTTACGTGTAAAATTTTATTATCGAAGGACTGTGTAATTGAAAACGAATTTGAAGAAAAATGAGTTTTAAATAATTGAGCTCAAATATTAATATAAAAATTGAAGAAATGTGTGATTTCCTTAATTTTTTTTCACACAATATGCAAACTGAAAAACGCATTTAGAAAACTAGTTATGGTGTTAAAAACGAAAATAAGAAACTATATTGTTTAATTTTGCCAAAAATCAAATTTTCAGTAAATTTTAATAAAAGTTGTGAAACGTGTGGTTAAAAAATTGATAAAAATTGCGAATCTCATAAAATATGTAATTAAAATTAATTTTTTTTTATTTTGAATTAAAATTTTATCAAACTTTTAACTAAACCAAACATAAACTTGAATTATTATTTTTTTTCCTTGAAGAAAATGAGGTATATGGCTTCATGGGCTTTGACGGCTGGGCCTAGTCAACCTAACCAGACAGCCAAAATCAAAATCCTAAGTTCAACCACCAAACTGATGAACGAACAAATCTTGTCAATCTCTCTGTTTTCCCTTTCTTCTTTCCAAGAAGGAAAAAGAAACGCACGCACGCACCTTCTCTCGCGCCTCCCCCATTTACGGGCACCCCCTTCTTCCTTCGTTTTCACTCATTAATTCATATATGCGTGTAAAACAATCAGACTTCTCAGTTTGAACCCAAAAGAACAAGAATATTAAGAAGAAAAAGGTCTGCGATTTCTGGAATTTTTTGTTGTTAAGAAATTATCTTTATCTAAGTGCATTAGATTAATAGCTCCTTATTTAGTTCAATTCTCATTTTGAATTAAGCCCCTGTTTTGTGGCCTTTTGAATGGTGAATTTTTGGAGAATATGTGGTTATAAAGTGGGGAAAAGTTTTAGGATTACTTGTAAGTATTTTATCTAATCATGTACAACATTGGTTGAAAATATACAACATCTTGCATGGCATCATGATATCCATTCATTTTAAAAAAACTATGTTTTACATTTTGACAACCCATGATTGTCAACCAACGTACACTTAGATTTATTCTATTTCATCGTGTGAATGTTTGGTTAAAAACGAGTAATAACGGGAGACAAACAGGGGCTAAGAAAAATTAGCTGGTCGTTTTTCGTCGTTGAAGAATTAATACATTTGTAATGGAAATATGGAAATTGTATTCTGTTTCATTTTGGGATATATGTGGGGGGGGGGGGGGGGGGGGGGGGGGGGGTTATGTTTGTGTTTCTGAATGCTGTTTCTTCTTCTTTTATTAGTTAATTAATGAAAGTATATTTTGCTCTTCAATCGTCACCAGTTCGACTTGTCTAAGGGCCACTTAGGTGAGTAGCCAATTGTAAACTTCAAGATTTAGTGGGATTAGTCGAGGTGCTCGCAAATTGGCCGGAACATTCACGGTTATAAAAAATGAAAGAATATTTGCAAATTTAATCAAAGAGATTAATTTATTTTTTTGTCCATTGACTTTCAATTGACAGCATTTTTTCATGGTGATCAGGATTGATATTCGCTAGCTATAAGGGCTTAAACTGATTGCAATGTTATGAATGGCAGTTTTGTCTATTCTTTCTCAAGTTATTTGAGTCATGCACTGCATTTTGTTTTATACCTGGTTTTGAACGTTCTTTGATTAGTAATTGATTTACTAGTAATATGAACTTTTTGATCGGAAAAAATTGGCTTGAAATATTGTTTCATACACTAAGAAATTGGGTGAAATAAAAGCTGCAGATTTGATTATCAGAGAGAAAAGAAAGAACTTGGAATTCTACATTCAAAGTCAAGGAAATGTTCAATGTGCTAGTTGAGTTAACTTGGCTCTCATTACAGGTGTCTATCTTTTAGGTAGCCAGTCCAATGTATGCTAGGAGAATAAAGTGTAAAGATCAGAGGTGGGGCAATGCGGTTCAGCATGGCAAAGTTTTGATTAGTTCTTACTGTCGAGATCACTGTGCTGTACTATGTTCAACCCATGCACCAATAGCCCGGAATTATAGTTCTCAAGTTAGTTTGATAGGAAGATATTTTTCAAATTCTTACTCATCATCACGTGAGAGGTACTTCACAAGATTGCACGGAAGGCCGGATATTAGTTGGAGTAGTTGTCGACCAAGGCTTTTTAGTTCTGAAGGTGATGGAAGGAATGCGAGTGAGGATAAAAACACACCTGCCAAAGATCTGACAGATTGTGATAAGGGAAAGATTCCCAAGGAAAATATTACAGAGAGTATTAGGCATTATGATGCACTTACTCGACTAGGGGAGCAAGATCAAAAGGAGTGGCTGAAAAATGAAAAGCATGCCATAGAGAATAAAAAGAAGGAATCCCCTTTTCTAACTAGAAGAGAGAGGTTTAAAAAAGAGTTTCTGCATAGGGTTGTCCCATGGGAGAAGTTAACGGTCTCATGGTCTACATTTCCTTATCATATTAAGTAAGTGCTATTGCTGATTTGTTTTCATATTTTTTACGTGATTTAGTTACTTGTTGGGACTCAGAGACATTAATCTCACAGTGAACATGCAAAAAACCTTCTGGTGGAATGTGCTGCCTCCCATTTGAAACACAAGAAATTTGCTGCAGCTTACGGTGGCCGCTTGACTTCTTCGAGCGGGAGGATTCTGCTTCAGAGCATTCCGGGTCAACTTTTGACTACCCTTTCCAAATTTTCCTGTTACCACATATCCGAATATTCTGTTTCCATATCAGTTTTCATTTGATTCTGCTGATTATGAAGGCATTTTTGGTTTATAGGTACCGAGCTTTATCGAGAGAGATTGGTCAGAGCACTCGCCCGGGACTTGCAAGTTCCATTATTGATGCTTGATAGCAGTGTATTAGCTCCATATGTAATCTTTGACTCTTGTTTTCCTCTATGGCTCAGGAGTTGAAAGTAACAATCTCTGCCTAATACCCAAAAAAACGAGATGTTAAAACTCTTGTCTTCTTAAAAACATAAAAACTGCTTCCAGATAGTTTTGGTCTAAAATCTGTAATAGGGTAATAGGCAAGCATCCAAATTCCGCATATATCCTGCCCCCTCAAGTCTAATTTCTTAGTATGCCACTGTTTTATGATCCATCAGTTTTTTTCAAACATGAATAAATATAGAAAAAATGAATTTTCTTCTGCAAATATTTGTCAAAATTCTAATTATTCGCATTTGTGGATGATTTTTCAGGCCTTAAGTGAAGATTATTCATCTGAAAGTGAATCAGACGAGGATAATGCGGAATCTGATGAAGAATGTACCTCAGAATCTGAGGTTGAGGATGAAAATGATGAGAGTAATGAGGAAGATGCCAGTGATGATGAAATTGACGTCCAAGCTTCAGCAGAAGCCTTGAAAAAGCTAGGCCCATACAACCTTGAAGACTTTGAGAAGGTAAGATCGTCGTGAATTTCTATCATTTTCAAGATACATAGTGCCTGTTTGAGCCGGTCAAAATGCATTTTGGAATATTAGTTGGAGAATGTGTGGCTAAAAAATAAGGAAAAACTTTGGGGTTGAGTGTAAAATTATTTTATGGGAGAATGTGTGGTTGAAAATAAGTTTTGAAAAAATGAGTGAGAAAAAATGAGGGCCAACCATAAGCATAATTTAGAATGATATGTTAGGAGAATGGAAGAGCCAAACAAGGATTGCAAAACATTATCCATGCTTCAGCTAGACTGCTACCCTTCAATTATGCATTCATTTTTAATAAGCACAATATGCCATCTCTGTTGACCCTAAATAAGGATTGAAATAGAATTCGTTTATCCTCTAGTGGTAGTTGCAGCTTTAGGTACTTTATGTGATTGAATTTTCTCCAATGAATCCTTTTGCTTGGCATGGAAAGTTCTATAATAAGATGGAATTGACCCCGTCTCATGACTAATTATATTAAATATATTTTCTTCCTTATGACAGATAGTCTCAGGAGAATCTGATAGTTCATTGGAATCTTCAAAGTCGGAGACTGTGGAGCCTTCTGATAAAGCTAACAGACCACTAAAGATTGGTATACAATTCATGTACTGTTCTTGAATGTAATCTTACATTCACATTCTGGCTTTCTGAAACTCTGCAAATAAATGGAAACATATCTGGCTGGTTATTATTTTCCTTCTAATTTGTGAGAGAAAAGGTGCTTGCATTTTTCCTGCCCTCATTTTTCTTACGAAGTAAAAAAATCTGGAAACATATTTGGCAGGCTATTATTTTCCTTCTAATTTGCTTAAATTTGAAATGAGAGAAAAGGTGTGTGCATTTTTCCTGCCCTCATTTTTCTTACGAAGTAAAAAATTTCACACATGATCTGAATATATTAATTTTAATTCTCCAAGGGAGATAAACTCTTTCTCTCTCTCTCAAACTAGAATGCTTTCTCCATCTATTGCTTGTCCATCAGGTTATAGTAATCCCATTGTTCCACCATCTCAATCATGTTTTGAAAAACAAAAATTCATATTTCCAAGAACAAAACATGAACTTCATGCAAACTGATGGGATGGAGATAGAGACGTAACTCAAATAGGATTTTAAAATAGAGTTCAATTCAATTATGTTTATTTAGATTAGATTATATTAATTTTAATAATTCGATAAAATTCTAGTTTATTAGATATTATTTGATTTTAGCTTATTTGCTGTATATATAGAGGGCTTATTCATTGTAATCAGTGCCCTTGAATATATGAAATAAATTAATTTGCTCTTGCCCTAAATTCTTCTACTTCGTGAAGCCCCGTTTTCATTCTTGTTCATTTTTCTCTTCAATTGTTCATTGTCAAATTTTTACGTTCCTATATGACAGATGATTATCAAAATGTCATTTTGATCAATAGGTTTTTTGCTCTCCTTTTGAATGGGTACTATCTCTAATTTTTTCCATTATTTTCTTCTTAATTTTTATACTTAACTATATCTATTGCCAGGGGATCGAGTGAAATACACTGGACCTTCTGTTCTCGTTGAAGCTGACAAAAGGTTATTATCTTTGTAACTGCACTTATTGACTGATTGCATTTTTGCTTTATGCACAATACTCTAGGCAACTTATATCCATTTGACTTAAATTTGTGTTACATGGTGTAAATTACACCTCAAAGAAGTTGTACTCAATGCAAATGTTTCTTTTATGACCGCTGAAGCGTTGCCTTCGTTTGTCATTTTCATGTTGCTGAATCATTGGTTCTTTTCATAAGAATTGACGCTTAATATGTGTTGTTCAGAAGCAGTTAATTTTGTGTGATACATTAGTACATTTTTCACCCAACCCACATTATCTGGGAGGAAAATGTGACCTCCTGTAGCAGTGTGTGGTGTAGCCATTTCTTTCAGAAACCATTAAGCATTAACATGTCAACCAGCACCCAAAACTATCTGATAAATGTATTTTATTGCTGGTTTGAGGAGAAATCCAAAGGGGCCAAGATGAAGATGCTTGCTTACAATCTTACAAAGAAGTATTGAAGTAGGATGGCAGAGCTAGTAGCATCATTCAAAATAACTAGAGATCTTTGTGTAATAGTAGATGTCTAGATGAGATAGCATCAGTAATCACTTGGTTGCTTAGGACATGGTTTTTAGTTGTAAAGTTGATCGGGGAGTGGGTAATCTTAAAATGTCATTTTATTCTAATAGGAAGTGCTTTGTTTCCTTGAAACAAACTTCTTTGCTTGGAAGAAACAAGCTTCTTGCTTGGAAGAAACAAACTTCTTTGCTTGGAAGGGTTGTCAGGAACGAATATGGCCTTGGCCCAAATCGACGAGATTCTGAAAAGAACATGAGAAGTTTGTTTAAAACCCCCAAGAAGTTTATATCTCAGGGACATCCATTATTTATCTGGTTCACAAAATGGGATATTAAGATCTGGCTCTGGGAAGACTATTGGAATGGGAATGCTTCTGCATACTTGTTCTCCAGTGTATAATCCACTTTTCTTGAGGAATATTCAAATCGATCCTGTCATTCCTCTTTTTTCAATTTAGTAGAAAGTTACCTGACTGAAATTTCAGACTCTTGTTTCTGCCAAAGACTTGGGGAAAACTGCATTTCCCTATAGAGCAGTTATTTTGGTTAAGATGAGAGGCTGTACATAATGTACACAACAGAAAACTTTTCGTTGTTTCCTTTTTAAGGAAGTCATTCTAAATTGTTTCATTAGCTCTACAATTAAATCCTGTTGAATGATATGTTTTCCATGCCGATGTGCTATTTATGCACAACCAGAATGAAAAAAAGACTTGCAGGTACTTATTATAGTGTAAGAATGTAGTTTCTCTTTAAATACTTCTACTTCTAATTCCCTTTTTATGTATTTTCCGGCATTAAAATGTCTTGTCCATTTTATTTTTACTTCTTTTTAGTCATACTGAGGATCTGGTAGATGGTGTATGCTTTAGGTATCATTCCTTTCTTCTTTCTTTCTTTTCAAATAAGGCTGTGCGTAGATTCTGAACTCCTTAATGTGTGGAAAATTTAATAACAACCAATCTTGATTCTCTCCTTCATTGTTATTACCTTTAATTGGGCTGGGGCAGTGACGGATTCAAGGGGGGTAGTGGTGGGCCTTAGCCCAGTCCCCTCCCAGCCCATTTCCATTTCTAATGGGTAATTTTTTATTTTTTATTTTTTTTATAAGTAAAAAATTTTTTTTGTGTGATTTTGATTTTAAAAAAAAAATATAATAGCCCAACTTAAATTTTATTTTGGTCCGATCCTAGATCCGCCCTTGGGTTGGGGCATCCTCGTATTTGCTGAAAGACATTCAGAATAAACACATCCATCGTGAACTTTGATTTGTGTGCACCTGATAATTGACATATCCGATTCATCACAGGATTGTATTGGGGAAGATACCAACACCTGACGGTCCAACAAATGCTTATACTGTTATCCGTGGCAGGTGGGTTGGTAAGTTATCTAGATGTATGTAGAAAAACTATTGCGCCGTATTAAGTATTCGGAATGTTAGTCACAGTATGCTTATTTGTCCTCCAAAGGGTTTTAGGTTCTCCAAAATGATACTTCTAATAAGAAATTATTGACTGCCTAGTATCTTGATTATAAATATGGATTTCCTTATTACATAGGCTTCTTTAAGCAACCAATGTGATGTAGAATGGGAGGGGGAGGGGGAGGGGGAGAGGGAGAGAGGCTTTTGTTCAATACTTTAAATTTCTTTTAAAAATGGAAAGTTTCTTACCTTAGATCTAACTATTACAAGAGAAATGTTTTAAATCTACACTTCTATATTTTAGTACACAATAGGTGCTTATTTTTGGCAACTCTCCAATGCAGTCTCTCCATCACAATGCTTATTTTGTTTTGAATTTATATTCTGCATGTTCACCTCACCTTCTATCCTTCTTATTTCTTGCTCATATAACTGGATTATGGCAATGAGAATATTTTACCAACCTTTTCTCATCTCCCCTCATCTTTGCTTTAGGAACACTACCAGGTTCATGGTTTTCTTTTAAGAATGAGCTAAATAATCTTTAATCTGCCTTCCCCTTTGATAATTTAGATATTTAATATGGCGAACCAAAAACATGTGATCATAAAAGCTCCATTGGAATGTAAAAGATCTTTGAGCTCTCTTTTCTTGTGCTGTAATTTGTTTTCATTTTTGTTTTCTAGGAGCATAATTAAGGCTCAGGTAAGTGAAACAAAGCTCTAACTAGTGCACATGCCTCCTGTGACAATGATAATCCTCCGGCCTGAAAGACAAACATTACATTCTTTAGGATTTTGAAAATGAATCCTGCACAAATTGCTTTCAACATTAGAGTGTTGGCAAAATAGTCCAACATCAATTTGAGATTAGGCTTAAGGCCTGTTTGGCATGTCTTTTGATGTTGCTTTGTGTAGAAGAGTTTTTGGATCTGAAAAGTACCTTTTAGCTTTTCAAAATCCATGCCAAATGGGCCCTAACATTTCAAATCTGGAGACTTAGGTTTGTGGGCGTGCTTACATCATTATATATGTTCTTGACGTGGAAAAATATCGAACAAAGAATGAGAATGAGAAAGAAAGAGATAGAGAGGAGAGAAAGAGAAGAGGTGGAAGGAGAGAAGAAGAGGGAGAGACTATCAAGCTTATTTCATATCAAAATTGTATCTTATTACAAAGCATAAGCCCCTTTATATAGGGTTTAAGACTAGTCTAACTTGGGTAAGATACATCTAACAAAATATCTATCAAATTTAGGTAAGGAACATAGTATAGAATCTAAAATCCTAATTATGTCTCCAACATGGAAAGTCTTCCAGATGATATATCTTCTAGGATTCCCGTCAATTCTACTCATAAACCTTTCATATTAACTGCAATAGCTTCCCCTTACAATTGTAAAATGATTATAATTGTTATTTCGATTTTTTATCATTTCTTTAGAGTCTTCACTTCTTTCTTTACACATACTTCGGTGTATACCACTACAATATTGTCTAGGTTGATACATCCACCTCTTGACATTTGCCTCAATTACTGTGTGATCACGCTATGTAAAGGAAATTCCCATTCTCTGGATGTATGAAAAGACCACTTCTCCTCTTATTTATGCATAAGTTTTGCATATCATCTCTCTGCATTGACCTAGTGGTTCACCATTAACTACCCCCAACTTCTAGCTCTATTCACCAACAAAACTTGCTCTGCCCGAAAGGGAACATGGATGGACAGGAATTCCACTTAAAGACTTTTTTGCCAAACTGGATCTGATTTTTTTTTTTTTTTTATTATTATCATTTTTGGTGTAAGTTCAATTTTTTAAAGCTGTAATTGCTCTCAAAATATGTTTCAATTACCTGGAATTCGTTATTTGGTTCATGGAGTTGTTTGCAATTAATTTAGATCTTTGTTGCATTTGATGATCATCCATGTAGGTGAAACTGTAGTCCTACTTAAATGACGTCTGTCATGAATTGTTTGTACATGAAAGTGCAAGCATATTTGCTTTTATGCTTGTACAGGTAGACTAGTTTACATTTGTATGTTTGTACATGTAAATTTACACCATGTACTCTTTAACGTGTTAGATTTATATTTGTTAGGTAACGTGAATGTTACTTTTCTTATACTTTTAATTTTCTCTATATTCCCCTGTATTTCGGGGCTTTACACATAGCGGTCATTTCATTTAGATTATGAACCATTAATCTCTATTACTACTACTATCTTTGTAGGACTTTGCCCAGCGGTCAACGAGGGGAGGTATATGAAGTGAATGGTGACCAAGTAGCTGTAATTTTTGATATCACTGGAAAGGCACAAAAGGAAGATAGAAACTTAGACCCTGCTCTCAGACCATCAATTTACTGGATTAGCGGTACATATTCTTCACTAGAAGGATTGGAGTATATGGTTGAATATGAATTGAGTTCATTCATAGTTTTTTGCTTAAATGATATGGTTTTAGTGTTCTTGCATTCCTCATGGCCATACAATACGGTCATCTTTTAAGGTAGGGCGGCCACTACACTGAGTGATTGTGATCTTGGATGAGATTCGTAGGAGTAAAAAATATTTATTCGATAATGTCATGCTGTGGAATGGAGAGAAAAAAAATTATGTTAATTGCAATAGCTCAAAACTAAACTGGTGTTGCAGTGCAGAATGAGGAACAAATAAAATTTGTTTTATTGTGATACTCGTGGTGTTGATTCCTTGCAGTTTTTGGTTTTGGCCTCGGTGCTCTCCAGAACAAATAGAATCTCTGGTTTATAGTTGCAGGACAAAATTAGTTTATTCTGGATCTGTTTCCCCTGACTTTGGCTATATTTAGTCTTGAGATGAATTTGATGTCCTTTTAATTCGAAAGTCATGTTTGCACATTTACTTTTTTGTTATCTTAGTTTGAGCCGAACTGCCTAAATTGCAGCTTTTTATGGAATCTCGTTTTAGAGATCTTGTTCAAGGGTTGTGCTCTTTTGGTGCCTAGTTTGGATCCTAGGCAGAGATTATATGTCTTATTTTTCATAATCAAGCTTATCAATTCTGCACTGCCGTTTGATTGTTATTTGCCCGATCTTTTATGTTATGTTTACATTTTCAATGCTCTCTTACATGTTATCAAAGCTGACTAGTACTTCTATATGCAGTTAAGGACATCGAGCATGATGTTGATGCTCAAAGTCATGACTGCTACGTTGCTATGGAAGCACTCTGTGAGGTACCCATCTTTAATGGATAATAACATAACTAGTTTTGTAACTCTTTATATTGACTTTTATTTCCTTCTTACCATTTTTGTCATAATGACTGCAGGTCTTGCAGACTCGACAACCTCTCATTGTATACTTTCCAGATTTTTCTTTATGGATTTCAAGGGCTATCTCAAAATCAGATCGTAAAGAGTTTATCACTAAGGTCAAAGAGATGTTTGACCAATTATCCGGACCTGTAGTTTTGATATGTGGTCAAAACAAAGCAGAAACCGGTTCTAAAGAAAAGGAGAAATTTGTAAGTCGTAAGATATGGATAATTTTTTTACGGATCTGCTCTTCCCTCAGCCATGGATGATGCTTCAGTATTTGTGGATAACGTTTTTTTCCTTTTGTTGCCAACAGACAATGATACTTCCAAATTTGGGCCGTCTTGCCAAATTGGTAATTTTTATAATCTTTGTAGCTGTTATATGCTTATTGATACTTTGGACTTTCAGTTTTAGACTTACTGAGATATATTATTTGCTTTAATTGCTCCACCACCTCTCTCTCTCTGATAACTCGTGAATAGAAATATTGTTTTGTGGTGATGCTACTGTAATTGAAGTTGCATACGTTCTAATTATTTTAAACAGGTGGTAACTGGTAAGATATGATAGTATCCTTCTGTCCATATTTTTAGGATTTGCAGTGAGCGTCTAAAAATGTATCTCCATGCAAATCACAGTGTCAAGCAATTTATTGTTTGATTTATCAAATCTAAGACTATAAGACAAATTATCTGGAAGATTAACCATGTGAAATATGGCAGGAAATTTGTGTCGAATTTCCGTGCTTAGGGGTTGAAGTCTGTCAAATATATCACATCCTTCGAAAATCATTTAAAAAAATATTTTGAATTCAAGGCTATTGAATTTTTTGTTATTCCTTAAAACGTGTAGAGTTGTTTGTTTTCAATATGGTTATCCGTTTGTATTAGATAAAATCTTGAAGGGTTGACAGTTTATTTGAGATATGCTTGGAGACAACTGTCATACAGGAGAAGTAACTGCTAGCTGTAAAAAAATTGCCGTGTTTCTTCACCATAAACCTGTTCTTTAGCTATGATTTTTCTCTAACTCTTTTCATCCCAACTTGTAGAACTTCCATTATTTGGTTAAATGAAATATTTCCGTAGTTATTAAAATCGGACTGGACTGGCAGGTTTGGCCCGGAATTGGCAAACTGGTTGGGGTTGCTTTATCTGACCGTCTAGCCAAGGAACGGGTCAATACCTGCCAGAACCGGGTGGTTATGAATCAAAACTGGAACGGTTCTTAGTGCCAACCTGCACGTTAGCAAACCAATTTATATAGTGAGTAAATATATATATATATATATATATATATCATAGGCTCCATTACAAAATTATGACTATTATAAATATTAAGGAAGAGCAAGATGTAATAAATCAATAGTATACCTTTATTTGATTCGTCCAGAAAAAGTAATATATTTAAATATTTTTTATTTTTCAATTTGTATTTTACCTATGCAATATACATTTAATTTGGGATCACCATAACATAATATATATATATAAATTCATGATCCAACATTGACCCACCATTTAAGTCAGTGATCTACTGGTTAAGCTAGTGACCCAATAACTGATAACTTGTCTAAGTCGACCTTTGATGCAGGTCTGAATGATTATTTCCCGAGTTAAACGATGTCTTGCATATAGGGATAGAAAAAGTCTTCTGGTCTAGTGGTCTTTCTTTGTCACGACCTTCTGATTTCGCTGAAAATTTCCTTTTAACTCTGGATATCCCAGCTCGAGTTACTTGAACTGTGCGATTGAAATATACTTTCTGCATTCTGAAAACATGTGGTGTTGATAAATTTTTTTGCTTTAAATATGTCTTGCTTTGTTACAAAACTGGACGGTACATGATATAATATTCGGATGCTTCTTACTTTACAGCCTCTTTCCTTAAAGCGACTTACAGAGGGATTAAAAACCACCAAGCGATCTGAAGATGATGACATATATAAGCTATTCAGTAATGTCATGAATATATACCCCCCAAAGGTAATTTTTCCTAATCAAGACCACATACAAGTAATTAAAGGATTTCATGGTACACTTTGCTGTTATTTAGTACTCGACGTGATTATCATTTCATGTCCTCTTATCTGCTAAAGGTATTCTTTTCTTGTTATGAATGTCACATTCATTATCTAAGGAATTTGGGGACTTATTGCATGGGGAAAGCTGGAGCCCTTCTCTATTAGAGCAATATTAATCAATTGCACACACAGAGGCACTGGACACGTAACTGCAATTTCAAACTGTTGAAGATATAAATTTAAATAAATAAAGTCGTTTCTTGTGAAACGACTTAATGTTTTTGATGAGGTGGTCTTCTAATAAAATGTTATTTAGTACGAGTACATAGCATCAAATGATAGAATATGTTATCTGCCAATGATACTTGATGTTGGCAGGAAGAAGATCTTCTGAGGACATTCAGTAAACAGATTGAAGAAGACCGGAGAATTGTGATAGCTCGAAGCAACTTAAATGAATTGCACAAGGTACAACTACAGGATTTTGGTTGTGGGTGTCCTCTTGATTATTTCATGTATTTTAGTTCTGTTCTGAAATATTTATTATATTTTTAGGCAAATCAGTTATCATTTATGTTAGGCTAAGCTTAAAAGTTAGTCAGTGGTGTGTAAATTTGTAAGATAGTTTCAATGATAAATATTCATTTCAGGTCCTCGAGGAGCATGAACTATCATGCACGGACCTGTTAAATGTGAATACTGATGATGTGATACTGACAAAACGGAGTAAGATTTCTACGCCTTGCACAACCGCGTGTTTTCGTATGTATATAAGCATGACATATTGCAATAAATGCCATTATTTTACCACAAGGCCATCTTCATTTGCATTCAAATGTGTTTTCCAAGTGGCTAGATGTTCAAGGAACTTCATTGGCAGTGAGGTCAAAGTTCACTTTTTGAAGGAACTTATTGTAAGCTTCTTTGTCCTCATGTTGGGCAAGATGGAAATATTATACTTGGAGTTGCTGGAACATAATGATTGATATGAGATCTTACTCCTGCCCTCCCACCCGACTTTCACTTGAAAGAAAGACATATCAAACAATTTGGTACCCTCACATAGGATCCTCTCTTTCTAATTTTTGAACTTTTTTGGCTGCAAAGGTTAGAATAGGAACAAATTATAGAAACATTCTGCATGAAATTTTTGGCGCATTGAAGAGAAGGAAAAATTGACAACAATATGTGGTACAATATGCTTACTAGGCTAATTCACTTGTGATACTTGTGAAAAGTGGTAGTCAGCGTTAGGATATGCTTTTGCATACGAATTGTTGGCTACTTACTGGTCATAAAGTAGCCCCCTGTGAAAAATCTTCCAATTTGAAAATGCAATTTTCGAAGTGCTTTCTATCAAAAAGGAAAATTAAGCTATCAGGGAAAACAGTATCTTAGATTTACTCTTGACGCTTGACATTTAGGTGGAAATTGTAAGACATATGTCCTAGACAATATTTGTATTTTTGAATAGACAAGGCATGTAATCTCTTTTGCAACATTTTTTGTATTTTGCGATGAAATCTTGGGACAATACAAACTTAAAACTAAATATATAGGAACTATCTTAACTTAGAGGTTAACATTCATGAAAGATTTCATTCTGAAGATGCTACCATTGTTACTATTAAAAAGTGCCATTGAACTCCATGGATTTGACCTCTCAATATTGCCATATTTACATATTATTTCTTCTGTATCTTTTGCTTTAGTTCTAGACTATGTTGGAGGAATGTTTTCAAATTTCGTAGTTACTGCTTTTCATCATCATGCTTATCAATATCAATAATTTCATTTTACCTTTTGGGTTGCAGAAGCAGAAATGGTCATTGGTTGGGCTAAAAATCACTACCTATCCTCGTGCCTTCTTCCTTCCATCAAGGGGGATCGATTGCATTTGCCTTACGAGAGGTAATTATCTTTATGCTTGTGATTTTCTGGGTATCAAATTTTTTGATTGTTTATGTTTGTTGCTACTCTCTACCACATGTAGCCTTGAACTCGCAATTTTGAGGTTAAAGGAGCGGGAAACAGTATCCAAGAAGTCTTCACAGAATTTGAAGGTCTTCCCCTTTATTATCATGATACATACATTGTATCGCCAATTTTCGTGCTCATTCTTGTACTAATGAAGACTTGTTTCAGAATCTTGCCAAGGATGAGTACGAGAGCAACTTTGTTTCAGCAGTAGTTCCTCCAGGTGAGATTGGTGTCAAGTTTGATGATGTTGGTGCTCTTGAAGATGTAAAGAAGGCTCTGAATGAACTTGTAATTCTTCCCATGCGGAGACCCGAGCTCTTCTCCAGTGGAAACCTGTTGCGGGTAAGTTACAAATATATTCTGCATTCAATTTTTGCATTTTGTTGCACTTTCGGTTTTGTAAAAAATATTGTGGCTTTTGTCAGCCTTGCAAAGGGATATTACTCTTTGGACCTCCTGGAACTGGGAAAACCCTTCTTGCTAAGGCGCTGGCAACAGAAGCAGGGGCTAATTTCATCAGCATTACTGGTTCAACTCTTACATCTAAGGTGTGTATCATTCTACCTCTTGCTTCGCATGTGAGCTTGCCTCTTTTTTTTTTTTTTTTTTTTTTTTTTTTT